>JABFQC010002333.1:0-16439 GCA_022817085.1 Psilanteris sp. ZL-2020
AGATTATGTTTGTGAAACAGGAAAATAGTAATTGAAATAATATATATACACACGAAAAAACATTGAACAAGTATTTACTATATATAACATTGCCAAAGCGGGAAATTGTTCAATAAGTTAAAGAATTTTATATGAATAAATGATTTAATTTGTAATACATCATTTCTTGAATAATCCTTATGGGTTAATAAATATTTAAATGTTTTGTTTGCATAATATAATTGATTCATATTTTATACAAATTTATAATCTAGTATATTTCTTACTCAATTATATAAAATGCTGGAATTTCATACAAAATTATTATCTTACCAAATTAACAGAGATAATCTGAGATTCATCATATGTAATTACATTTAGACTTAATATCAAGCTGTGGGTGATGCATCTCTGTAAATAAATCATACATAGAATTTGATATTGTTATCATATAATTTGCTTTACAAAATAATCTTTTATTCATTCGCATATTATGCAGTATATTAATTCTCATACTAATACACAAAGTTCTAATAAGTTCGAAAATAAATTTCTTAATTATTACTTTCAAACAATTTATATTTAAACAAGTTTACAATTTAGTTTGTACTTAATTTCGCATAAGTACGGAATCTTAATTATTATGGCGTAAAAATGTATTTGCGTGGTAAGAACCATTCTCTTTAACAAAACGCATATAAAAAGCTCGCTCAATTACAGTTCAAATACCTGTTTCGAAGAACATTTTTGTTTAACAATTTTGTTTTAAATAATATTAATGATAGAATTTGAATTCTAAAATATACGTATTTAACCCATTCAAGATACATAACTGTGTAATACTTGTAGTTAATTGCTTGTCAAACTACCTGTACCCTATCAGAGACCTTTGAAGGTCAATTTCAACGTTAATATATCATTGTCACTTCCGTAACTCAAGCTTGTTTCATATGGAACGTTAAACAAACATTATTGTTCAAAAATTATTTTTTATTTGTAAAATTTCCAATTATAAACTTGCTTTATTTATAACTTATAAATAATTTATTTATCTTAAATAACAATACAACATTCCGATTATATAACAATATGTATAAATAAATTTGGATTTATTTTCTAATAATTTATTAACGACTTCTACATTATATTTTAAGTTGCAATTGTATAACTGTAAATATTATATATTTAAAGCTAACTAACTTTAACTAGTGCTGCAATATTTATTTGTCTTACAAATTTAAAATTTAAAAACATAAGTCTAGTTTTCGTTATTCTCTACGTGGAGAAATAAAAATGTGTATTAAAAATTACTTATAAAACATCAAACGTGTGGCAGTAGAATTCTATTTTTAAATACTACTTAAAAATTAATAAACATTATACATATTTCTGTAAAAATTACTGAAATTATATGTATAATATACATGTATTATATGTCAATATATAACACTTAAATATTATAAATGTATGCGCGTGTGTATATTATTTTGTTATATTTTAAATAGTATAATATTATTAACATATATACAAATAAGACTATAGTTATAATAGTAGTAAATATGGTATAAATTAATATAATTACTACAGTTAATTATACATATTTTCTATCCAGATTTAGAAAAATGTTTAATAACATCAAACCAGAATTCGGTAATTATTACAAAATTATGATAAACATGTCAGTTAGTAAAGCTGAAGCAAATTTTATTGTAATTAATACCAGATTTATGTAACCATTACCATAGAATTCTGAATTTGGTTATACAATAAAATATGCTTTGGGATTACCAAACTGACAAGTTTATTACAATTTTTGATGTAATTACCGACATATTCAGGTAAATGTTTATTAATTTTCTCGATGCAAGTACACAAATAAACTATTTTAACTTCAGATAATGTACAAGTCCTATTAAAATTACTTTATCATCATTTTTATAGGTTTACTATTTTATATACACTGTATGAAATATTTCGTACAAGAAGAAAGTTATTATTTCATTCATCTTCTTAAATCAACGCGGAAAGTATAAAGCTACAATGGTTATGATTATTTAATAATTAACAAACTTCTGTTAGTTTCGTTTTAAGTGTTAAGCGTAAATTTGTGTATAATTATTTCCGTCTCTTTACTAATCCAGTTTATTTATGAAAATATATATTAAATATTATTTAATATTATGAAAGTTAATTTTGTATAATTTAATAATAACACATTTAGCAATTAATTTATTAAATTAATATTAACAAATTAGATAAAAGCATATATAATTGTAAATTAAGTTATTTTTATATTAATAAATAAAATACAATTTTTAATATTATTAATTATATCATAATGATATTACAAATTAAACTATAAAGCTAAAAAAATAAGTAAATAAAATACACATACATAATACATACTTATTATAATTACAACTTAATGTTACTGTTCAATGATCCATTTATGAGATATCCAATAAAATGTAATATATTGTTAATGGCATTAACATACTGTAGACTTTTAAATCACATTAAAGCAATGCACATTTTTCTTGAAAAATTTCAGTTGATCTTTCACGAAATTTCATCAAACGCATGCATTTTTATTGATTCGCTGTATCTATTAATAGAACCATGCCTTACATTAATATTATCATAAAAATAGTAATTTGAATAGACTATGTCTACACATATAATTATAGATATATTTGCATCGTAAATTAAAAAAATATAACATAAAACTGGCATTAAATTAATACTTAATGACGCAACACCGAATGACTTATTTGCGTTTCTGTAGTAAAAAAATATGTAATTGCAAAGGGTCTAAATAAAGCGCTTATTGCGTTAAACTTTTTATTTCATGATAACCTTATCAAGGACTTGGAATATACAAGTAAATGCATATTTTCTAATGTCTACAGGTCGCATGATTAAATTTAATTGCAATACTTAACAAAGTACATTATTTAATAAGTGATATTTCTCCATCTGGCCGAGATTACATTTACTCCATATAATAATTTATTCGTCATCCTGCATTGATTCCAATGGAATATTCAATTCATCTATACCACTGATAAGTTCAATTAAACGTAATAGCACTGAAATGAATAAAACTAATAATTGTATTTCATATATACCCCATTGTAATCTGATTGCGTTCTACGGACGATCAAATTGCTTTAATCAGTTTGAATGACAAGATTTTCCTCTTATGCCAAAACTGATTAGGTATAATTTCAAATTCATAAATTATGTCGTTGCATCGCGTGAATCTCTGAAATAGTGAATGCAACCCGCAAAAATATCTATTACGCATGTGCGAATCCGAATGGACCATTCCCTATAATTTTATGATTGTTATTATTATTATTATTATTATATTTTAATTTAAACATCATTCTAAAAGTTAAATATTAATAGATATGTATATATGTATGCTTCACATGTTTAAGTTCATCTAAAAATATCTAAAAAAGCAATTCACTTTTACGCAAAAATACCAACAGCGACACACCTTCGAAAATCATATCAACTAAATTTAACTCATTATTGACTTTTCATTTTGGTAAAGGATTCGTGTATGATTACATTCTTGTTAGCAATAACCAGGAAAAGCAATCAACAAATGTTAAAATTAATTCGTAGGAGGTTGTAATAACAAAGCAATAACAAAGTTTGAAAAAAGTAACCAATTCAAGTACACTGCAGCCTACATAAGAAACGTACCACAAAGCAGCGCAACATCGCACAGGTATAAATAAGCATTGCTAAAATACAACAGAAGAATTATGTTTTCTGCAATATTTATAATAGTTTTATTCATAAATACCGTTAAAGTATACATTAAAATCTTGAAAGCTTATTTGATGGAATAATACTTTTGTTTGTTTTATTTTATTTTTTTAAGATATATTATAAATTTTTGTTTATTTATTATGTTAAAAATTACGTATATAATAACATGTTTACTTTGAAAAGTACTTTAGACAAAGTTCGTCTTAAATTGCGCTATAAAAATAAAAAATTATGTAACATAAAAGCTTTCTTTTCGCTTCGATACGTAGGCGAGAACCAAATTGAAAAAAATGATCATATCGAAGCTTATAAACTGTGCTCGTAGTTAATAAAAGAAATTATGTATTTACATAAAGAAACTAGTAAAATTACCATAATTAAATTAATAATTTGAATTAATATAACACCATATATACTTTTGATACCATCAGTTTGTTACCAGCAGACCTTGATCATGTTTCACAGTTGTTAACAAACGAACCGACGAAGAAATTGATCACTGAACTATCATAGATTCTTGTAATCAATTATGAAACACGTATACACTTGGCCACAAATTAAATAGCTGCACTGCAGGATATTCACTAGAACGTAAGAGTCACTAGAGAAGTTTCGCGCAATTTGATAAAGTCTTCTTTGTAACAATATTCCCAATTGTATAAACTTGTTAATCTAATTCTGTTAGATTATTGGTATGTGCATAAAGATGCACGCTGTTTAATTTCGCAATTAATTATTATTCTGTTCGTCATAAACGAAATTACGTTAAAAATAGAATTGTATAATGAACGTAACGTTATTAATATTTAATTTAAGATGCATGCATTTGCCTTACGTTTTAACTATCGTATTACTTCAATTAATATTAAATTGCATTCAAATTTGTGCACGACTTGAATATATACGTTTATGCATGCTTTGATGAATACATGGTACACGCGGATTAAAAAAAAATAATAATCATAAACAAAATAACGTTAAAAAACAAAATGTAACTAACTGGACAATTATATATGGAGTTGTTTCAAAGACGTCATCATTTATACGTTCGCTGGCTTACAAAAAACTACATTTTTATTTCTGGATAAAAACCGTGTGTATTCACGTCACAGCTAAGTCACAAAAATGTCGACGAAAATCAAACTGCATGTACAGTCGCATTCCGTGTTCTACTTTAATCCCATTGTCATTGACGAAACAAATGCTTCTTAATTTCCTGTCACGTCGCGGTGAGCTGTCTCGAACGCGAGAAATTTTGAGAAAACCCTATCCTATTTTCGATCATTGGCGAAATGCGATGTGACACCTCGTTAACATCGTATTAAGCGAGCTTTAATTACACAACACAACGCTATATATCGCGACTGCTCGACAATTTCGGGATACGGAATGTTTTCGATCGTCTTCCTAAGCGATTTTAAAATGTCCCGAGCAAAAGCGTAAATAGTATTTGTTATGTCCGATAAAATTGGATTTTGTAAAACTGCATTTAATTGTTATGATCGTGCGATCGCTCGGGTTATGCAGTTGATTTTCACTTTCCATTGCCTTCGCGTACACTCGAATGCGATATTCTTATTGAACCAGCTTGAGCCAAAATCCAAATTTCCATTGAATTGGGTCAAATTTATTCCATTCTAAACTCTACTGGGATTATATAATAATTCTAATTATAACTTTTGTTTAAAAATGGAAAATTATATCAATAAAAGAGAAGATGAAGAAAACGATATACAGGACGAATACGTTTAGAATGTATTGTATTTGAATAAAAACAAGAACAGATATTCTAATTCAATTTTTTGTAGAAAATTTTTTAATTGCAGATAAAAATGATTTAAATACTGATATAATAAATTATATCTTATGAACTCTAAATGGCTTACTCATTAAACTTTACGTTCCATAAATATGTAAGCATGTATTATATATAAAAATATATATATGTATATGAAATTTAATAACTGTTGTTAATAATGTTCTATAACAATTTATAGTATTCAAGTATAATCTTTTGTAAATTATAGTTCACAAAATTAGAATTGGTAACAAAAAAACAACATTGTTTGTACAAGTAGACTTTTTTAACCACATCTTAACTAATAATTTAGTGGATCAATATATTTTTTATAATTTTTTTTATTATTCTCATTTAAATCGATGTGAAATTCTTTATGACAAATTAATAAGACGGCTAATTATAAAACTCATGTATAATATTATATAGTAACTTACAATGTTTACTTATTATTTACTTATTTCTTACAATAAAAGCATATAAACCATTCAATGATAAACAATTATGAATTATTAAACTCTTACAATTTTTAATGGCAATTTATCTTTAAAAATATCAAAGATATAAATATAATGAACTATAGAATGTCATTCAAGTCATATAAATAAAGTTATAATTTAATTAGTTCTTCGTTATAAAATAAAATATTTTTCTAAATTTATTTAAACATTTTCATCATTGCAAAGCATTCAATTTATTATTTAAAAAAATACATTATATTTATTATCATTTATATTAAAGTCTAACTAAAAACTTTGTTTAGCTGTTCTTATTAATCACTTATATGATTATTATCTATACCATAAATAACAATTTTCTCACTATGAAAGATTTCATAATCTGTTAATAATAAAATGATCTCAATATTACACTTGATTCACAAATGTTTAGCATGTGTCAAATTTAAAGTTCCAAAATGCATTGTTAATATCTTACGATTAAATATGCATATATATATGCACAAATATTTAAATCGATTAAGTAAATTTTAACATTTTGTACACAAATATATAAGCATGACATGAATTTTTGATAATATTTTTTTAAATTATTATGTAATATCAAGCAAACCCTAAGAAATACTAAATGCAAAAAACGTTTTAAAAAATCGTAAAAGTTTGTATGATTTATGGTTGATCCATGAGTTATAAACATGACATTATAGAATTGAAGTTACACGAAATAAATACAATTTTATATATGTTTTAATTAAAGAATTTCACATGGCCAATTTTACATAAGAAACTCGTATTTTATCACATATAAATAATTGTTTCGTCTTGAATGATAAATAAATAAAATTAAACCAAAATTAAGCCACGATCTGTTTCTGTTCCTTCCAGATTATCTCATTATTTAACATAGAGTTGGTATAAATCTCAATTCCTTTAAAAGCTCCGGTTTATCCAAAATTGAACCCACGATATAATGCAAATATATCAAATTACACTTAGGATCACAAATACACGCGAAGTTGATATTTATTAATTATCCATATTAAGACCTAATCAAGCTTCCAAACTCATCGCAATGCCATATGCATACGTTAAATCAATCCGTTCACAAGCAATCAGTTTTTGGATTCCAAACACCGAACCAGCCATTGACAATTGTCGAAAGCAAACCCAAAATTAAAAATACACGAATTTGCACATTTTCAATCTACGAATAAACGTCATATACAATCAACTCATTCGAATAATTGAAAAGTGAACGGTTTTAAAGTTGCAAATTTCATATACGCATATATATACACAATTCTTGACAATTGGGCTATAATCGAACGGTCGTTATTTTGTTTAACGTGTATTGGAAACAAAAAAAGTTGTACAGGACGGTTTGATTGAGAGCGTGCACTTATATAAATCCTCGTTGAAAAATGTTATGTGACAGATCGTCGCACTGTCGTCAGAATACTGACCATCAGTGTTATACGAAAAACCTCTGCATTTTGCACACTAATCAAGTATTCGACTACATTCTTTGTCGCTGAAATTGTTAAACATAACAAGTTGTCACGACATTTTGAACACGACGGATCCGCATACGATCGCGTTGAATAGGCGAATAGCAACACCCGACGCGATACGAGCGTCGCGACGTCCGGCCACTGACTGGCTTGAAGGTGAAGTCGGCGGCGTTGCCGGCGTCGCGACGATCGACGACCTGCAACATTCGTCGTTGCTGTTGACGCCAAATTATCCAAGTGTGCAAGTATATAATCAACCAAATTCATCGATTCAACTTATAAAGTCCCACCCAATGTCACTAACTTGTTTCTGGAATAATACAACTCCTTATCTGCAGCGATATTAATTATTTCTAACTGAATAGCCATCAGATAAAGCGTGACAAGTTAATCACGGACGAAAATCATTGACAAAGGGTGAAATCAGTAACTCATTAATAACGAATAATAAAGGGAAACGGCATTAAACCAACGTAATGACGCGACGCGCTTACAAACGTAGTTACAAATATTTAGATATGCCTATAATGGGTATTTGGCCGAAAGATGTGAATTGTGTATGACAGACTCGAATATATATAGTACGGCAAATGAAATAATCCGATATAGAGGATAAAGTATTGTGCAACTCTGATATCCTAAAAATTATGAATGCGGCATTGAAATTAACTTTAGCGGTATAACATAATGTTGCTATAGCAAACAACTTTGTATATACGGTTCATTCAACTTTCTAACTTCTGAAATTACGAATCACAGGTAATGCCTTAACTATGTAAGTCCCTGTAGTTTCTATAACCTATCTATTTATATGAATCAGAGAAAGGATACCAATTGTTAAATCTTCGTGAAACTTAACAAGTGTGGTGTTATCTGAACAATTATAATTATTTATATATACAATTTAAGTAATATGTAAATCATAATTCCGAATTAAAAATGTTGTAAAACTATTCTGTTTTAAATTTAAGTTGATAACAACGACAGCTTACTAAAACTTATTTGATTCAACTAAGCGATTATCGTGAAATCAGATTATTAAATAAGAATTCCATATAATTGCACTTTTTTTTTTTCTATAAACTTTAATTTTAAGGTTACTTAGAAATTTTCAATTCGTTCTTAGATGTAAAATGAAATAAAATAATTATGCAGTTAATAATATTAAATAGTATAATAAGAGAATTTATATAGATATAATAAAAAAATACGTAAATATTATATTTGAATATTATATTTACTAAATAATATATTAAACTTTTGAATGCGCACAATATTATATCCAACTTATGTAGAAATGTTTAATATACGATATAGCAATTTTCATAATATTTTCAAGTATATCCTACTTTTGATATATTATATAGTAAAATGTTAAATGTGTGTTTTCCTTGTATACAATTGATAATTATTATTTTGTATATATATATATATATATATAAAATAATATTAATGTAAAGAAAATAATTCAACAACTTACATAAAAAAATATGTTAAGCATCATCTACTTGATACTATTTTAGTAATTTAAGTTATGACAAAAAGTAGAGGTCAGTAAACTCTACCTCAAGCAAGGTTGCGGAGGGTTTATCTTCCCAATTTTTCTTTCCATGTCCGTCATATAACAAATGACGGGAAAATTATATGGAACCTACATTTTGACGACATTTTGCAATGTATCACCAAAAATGTTAGATTTATTAGATTACACATATTTGTGAGCATGCAAAATATACATTATTGATACTAAAATGGTTTTATTCTCTATACGTATTTCTGACTTACAACTAATTTTATTTGTATTAAAATATCCAATCATTAAGGTAACTTTTATTAATCAATATATATTAATTTAATTAAAATAAAAACAAAATCGATTATTTAAGACTTGTGACAAACTTCAAGACTTCCATAAATCCAATAAACAGATGAATTACAAGAATTGAAATCTGATGATTTAATAAAATTTAATTTTATTTGAAAAATATATGAATTAATTAATTTTTCTGGAATTGGTTATAATATAAATTGCAGGAATATAATAAGTTTTTTATTCTCAGTGTAGATAAAGTCAGTTTTTTTATTTCGTGCTAAGAATATAAAGTGAATTGAACTAACAATATTTTTAAATTATATATTTAAATCATACATATTTACGTACAATTACGAAATTATAAAAGGTTCAAGAAAAAACAAGAAAACACTTATTATAAATTACACTACTAAACCAGTCATGCGTATTTTATTTTTACAGAAGTTAAGTAACAATTTAAAATATAAAAAATGAAGTCGTTTTATTGTTAAAAATAAACAAATAATTCACTGATGTTTTAATTTTGAATAAAATAATATATAAAAATTAACATTAATACGTGGCCTTCTCTGTTAAATAATAAAAAACTTGAAAAATTTAATTTCATCGTTGAATTGCTATTCGCTCTCAGACGAACTCTCTCAAGGAATGAAGATCCAGGATTAAGTCGGCATATAAACTCTATTCAGACAGAAGATCCTGTTGCGAACCTCAAACAGAGCCTGAATGAAACAGTCACAAGAGCCCAATAACCAAAATGGATTGACTCAATGGACACGAGATTTGCAAAAGTAATACCGATAGTTTTCCCCGGACGAGCTTCTGGCTTCGGCGCTTTTTCGGTCGGTAGTTTATGTCGCAGTAGTTCAGCGCTTGCGTTACTCAGCTCGGTCAGCCGTCTCGCTATACATTGAAATACAAAGTAGATTACTTCTTTACCTATAGGGAACTAATAACACCGTTAACTATGCTTCAATTATCTATATTTAACAATATAAAAATTAAATTTTTTTAATAATTATTTAAATTTTTAATAAGTTATATAATTATTATTATATAGTGTATATATATATAGATATTATATAACGTTTAATATTTAATATACTGCCCGTATTTAACCAATCATAATCATAAATTCTAATCATACGCGTAAATAAATATATATAAATATAATATTAAGAACTTTTGTATTTTTGAATTTAAAAATGTATTAAAAAATTAATTAAATAATTTTCATGATTCAAATGATCTGTATTTTAATGCAAGGGATATGCACAATTTGGATAAATAATATTTTTTATAAGGAAAGAATCCGGAAAGGACCTTCTTTTAGCAAACGATTGAAAATAAGAAAATAAAATAATATAAATATCTCATAAAGTACTTGCGTCCACTATATATTGGGATAGCATCATCATTTAAACTCATAACTTAAAATTTGATCTAAATGAATAGGTTGAGAAGGAGTAAAAATGAGCAACAGAGGAATTAAAGTAAACTTAATGAAATCATCATAAAATTCGGATGCAAATCGTTTCTAAATTACAACCAGAATTACAAATTAAACAAAATTATTAGTATTATGTTTCTAGTATGGTTGACTGGTTCTTTATTTCCAGTTAGCTTAATATGAAGGATCCTAAACTGTAATATTGTACAGTATCTATTCTTCTTATATTCATCTATATACATATAGTATCCAACAAAAGAGCCATATATACATAATCAAAATGATGATATATAATACTAGTAGATATATAAAATCCTAATATTGTGATGAGCATGAACAAAAATGCACATTCTAACAAAAGTACACTTCAGAAAGATATCACTCGAACAAGCAAATCATTAAATGCAATAAACCCTCTTAAACATAATATTTTTCAATAAAACAATACAGAAAAGAATTTCAAGCACTATTCACTAAAGAATCTGACTATCGGTTTGCTAAAATATTAACAATCAACTTAATAGAAAGTTTAAAATAAGTTTTCACTTATAAAATATTATAATTTATTAAATTAAAAATTGAATTTAAGAATTTGTTACAGACATTATTATATATATTGAACCGTACAATAAATATATAATATATATGTATAACCAAAACTTTGTTTTTCACAAAAAAATAAAATAAACATTTTTTGATCGAGACTGCAAGGTTCTTTTCAATTAAAAGAATACCCTTTTCTATATTAGTTAAGATTTATAAACCAAAAAATACAATAATTAGTTTTAATAACTTATTGTATTCCGCTTTAATGATTTTACTTTGAAACAAATGTGAATCGTATGAATTTGTTACGCTATAAATTACAATTTGACTTAATTTAAAATAAAAAACTAATGCAAATAATATAATTACGAACGGAAACTTTATAAAACCGATTCTAATGAATTTTACATTAAATATTACATATAGTCATACATAAAAAATAATAATAATTTCATCATAATAAGCTTATAAGAACCGGTTAAAACTTTTAGTGGTCTTACGTAAAGTGACATCACATTTTTTCAAGTCGCAATATTCTTTTTCGAAACATGTACGTGTAGTTCAGTGTGCACTGAATCATGTATCGAATTACTTTTATTTTCATTAGTGTTAGCGACTTTTTTTAAATACAACTATTTCATTTGATTGTGAGTTACGATGGAATCAGGAATCAAACTAAAGCAAAATCCTGAAGAAGTTGCTTCTTTTCTTAGCAGATTATTAGTATCGTATGTTTTACATTTATTTATATATATTTGCACATCTATTTATTATTATCTTATTATAATTAATATTTAAATGTTAAAACGTTTTTTTATTCGGTTTATATCAAATGAATAATTTATTTCTTCATATGTATTACATTATATATGTAAAGTTATATTAATATTCGACAATTAATAAAATTGTTCATTAAATGTTATTAACAATTAATTATAGTCATATGAATCATCCTTCTGAAAGATTCAAACGAAGAAAGTAAAAATTTGTGAATTTATTTTACAAATTTATTTTATATTCGCATTTTAAAATAATTACTAACGATTATTGACGATGAATTTGAAATTTTGATTCCTTGATATTTGTAGATACATATTATATACTAATTGTATACACATAAGATTTAAAAATTTAATATTTATATTATTTGGCTGAGTTCTAAAATGATCTTTCAGTACTGAAACAATGAAATAAAAATATGAAAACAAATAATTAAGACAAAGACAAAAGTGCTGAAAATCAATTTTAGAACTCAGCTTTATTGTATTAAATGTAAATTTGTACCTATAATAAGTCGTATAAATATGTTACAAATTATATAAAAAAGTAAGATTATATGAACAAATATATCGAAAATTTGTAACATTATAAAAGACGATCAATCATCGGCAATAAAATTAAGTTTGCATCACATGTTTAAATTGAAAACTTAGATTTTCAATTAGAAATCTATACATACACAGTTGTAATCCAAGTTTTTAAACTCTTAATGATTATAATAGAAAATAAAAAAATAAAACTCGTATTTATTTATTTCTCATATTATAAGGTTCTAAGCTTTTAACAAACACATCAAATGTTATATTAGACTTTATAATTTTATATTACTATAATTATTATATTACATTTAATATTTTGTAAAATTATAAATATTTCGATGTAATATAATAAATAAAAATTAATTATTATTATCCGTATGTAATATCACCTATAATTGAAAGTACTATTTTTGAATTGTTGATTGATATAAATTGATTGAATTAAATTGATACATTTATATTTTTGAGCGTGTAATTTTAACAATAAGTTATAAATACTTTTAAAAAAATCACATACGATATAACAATAAAAATTAAATTAATTTTTCTATATATAGATTTAATTCTTATTTTAATATTGTATTAAAAAACATCAAGATATATATGAACTATAATTTTTCTATATAATTATATTCTTTCATCATATTTCGTGGTTTTAAACAAAAATTTCAAAGTCTATTTATTATATATATACATAATTACAAATTCGAATATATAAAAATGCTGTATCCCTTACAAAATTAGCGACTTTCTGTCTATATTTGTTATTATTATATAATTTACAAAAATGTATGTAATTATATATATTGATAATAAGTAATATATAATATCAACCAATTGGTTTGTATATATTTATTAAAATATTATTATGAAACAACTTTTAAAAGATATTATATGTTTATATAGAAACACAATTTTCACTCATTTATTCATTCAATTAAACTATTGATTAGATATACTATTAACATTACTTTTGTGTATCGAAATAAATTCCAAATGCATAATATATTATATACTTAGAATATAAATAATTGTCAGCACTTATATAATACCAATAGTATTTCTTCACTATTTGTGTACCTTATTCCTTACACACGTGTAAAACAATTACAATAAAAGTTACGATATGAATAATGCGTTGAAATTATCGCGTCCATTGTACCATATAATTTTTTAGATGGACTTTACCAATTCTCAAAAAAGGAGCAAAGAGCACAATAGAAATATGTAATGTCTACAGGCCACTTACAGTAGATGAATCAGAACGCGTTACAGCAAGATTGGAAAGGTATATATAAATAAGTTTATGTAATGAGACCTTTGAGGACAAACGGCCATCTTGTTTTCCATTTACGCAATGTTAAATATTTTACACTGAGAAAATGAATTTGTAAGGAGAACCATGTACATCGTTCATGGTACAAAACCAATCGGAAGCCTCGAAATGTTACAATGTAAATTGTACAATTTCATTTTCTCAATGTACGAATAGTATTTTTGAGGACAGGCCCGCAAAATACGCTGCTGAGAACCTCACGAATCTCGTACGTTAGTTTTGTTAGAATTTTAAAGTGCAGAGAAGCTTTTCCCTGTTTGATTAAAAAAAACAATTTTGAAAACTTGTAACCAGTCGAATTTGTTGAAATAACCAAAACTCGAGTTTGTCCTCAAAGGTAGCGGAGGATTTATCTATATATATATAAAGTTATATACACTCAGAAAAATTAAACGTAGAAAATTACTGTTTTTCCTTGTAAAAATACAGTTTTTTCGGTTTTTCATACCAAATTTTCCTTCTATCTTTTATAAACAGTAATTTTTAGGATTTTGTTTTAATGTCGGCAAATTAGTGTTATAAACAGCACTTTTCTAAGTTTAATTTTTCTGAGTGTATAATATTTCATTGAATTGACTTTATATTACTATTCAAATTTGCATAGAGAATGGAACAAAGAATTGGAGAAGTTAAAAACTGTGGAATATACGATTGGAAAAGACGGAAAAAAAGTATTAACTAAGTCTGCGCAGATGCCGAGCTTGTTTCGAGCTCTCGTACGGACATTCTTTTGGGACAATATCAAGGGAATGTTAATTCTTACGATCGAATGTGTGATTCTGCGTTCGCTAATGCCAGTTTTTCAAGGGGAAGTTATTAAGTATTTCAACATACACAGTAAAAACAGCAAAAATGACGCGTTCTATTTTGGTCTTGGACTTTTGATCTGCACCTTCGGAATCTCCTTTTGTATGCACCACTTCTTCATGTCCTGTGAGCAAATAGGCATTCGCATTCGCGTCGCATGCAGCGCTCTTGTTTACAGAAAGGTGATTTATCAAACTGATGTTTATTCTACTTAAGCAACAAAAATTCAGCTTACGATCGAATTAAACGATTCAATCATTGTTTTGCAAATATAAATTGGTTTAAACGGGTAAATCATAACGAGGTATATATTATGCAAAGCTCATTATGATAATTTCATTATCGTAAATAATAATAACTAATACAAATTACAAATTTCATTGCCATATATTTAAGTATTAATTATATTCGCATCTTTACGTCAAAATATACATTATTTAAAGAGTTAAAAGTGTTTAAACATAATTTAGTTTAAAAATTGTTTTTTATTTTAAATAAAATATTGTTTATTTACAGTTACTATTGCATTACATGCTTATCGCAAAAATTGTATATATATTTATATTTAAAAGTATATAATGTATATAATTTCCTTCAAAAACTGTATCTGACGTTATTAAATTCTTTTATTTTATTATGTATTATATTGTGTATATTATGTTTTATTCTGTCTATATATTATATTATATAATGATTTTTAATAATTGTCTAATGGATTTTATAGCTTATTTAAAAACAACTATATATATGCAATTGTAAATGAAAATACAACTATGCGTTGCATGAATACTTTTTTGAAAAAACAAATGGTTTCGTTACTTTTTATTCATTTTACACCACTCAAGTCTATTTTATTAGTTTTTTTAAATAACATTTTCTTAAGATTAATAATGATGTTATAGCTCATTATATTTTTATGTACAATCAAAGGTTTGGTTAAGAGTATTAGTATATACAATATACGTCTAATGATAATAACTGTTATTGCAGTTAGTAAATGAAATCAAATGAAACTATGCAAACATTCATGGTTATATACTTTATTGAATGAATTAATAAATGTAGCAGAAAAGTTATATAAATATATATTTGAAACATTAATAAATAAATAATAAATTAAATTATTTTTATGAATTTATGTTTAAATATGTAAAGAAATTGTAAATTAATATCTGAAATTCGTTGATTATCTAAGAATAAATACACTGAAAGAAACGATGTATGAAATATTACGACGTATACGATGAATTCTATTTGACGGCAGTGTTCTACTGTGATAATTGCAAAAAAAGTTTGAATAAGTACAACTTAAGTTTTAAAAAGTAATACGTGAGTTGTATTTATTGAGACATTTTCAACACGTATTACAACGTTTTATGCAATTATCACTGTATAACACTGCCGTCATAGGATTCATCGTATACGTTGTAATATTTAATACATTATTTCTCTCAGTGTATATTTGTTTAATTTTTATTTTTATTGCACATATAAGTAGATATTTTTTACAATTCCACACTGAGAAAAAAAATCTTTGATAATACTATTCTGGTTATGGTGAACATGTTTTATTGTATACATTAGCAGATTTTTGTAACCATTACTAGAATTTTTAAATTTAATAATATAATAATAT
>JABFQC010002334.1:0-16438 GCA_022817085.1 Psilanteris sp. ZL-2020
CTTGAACCGAGACATTTTCATGCAAAAGACATAAATAGTATCTAATAATAAGACACTTATAATATCTTTTCTATAAAAATGTCTTGACTGAAGACATTTTTGTAACGCCAGTTTTTACAGTGTAGTTTTGTCAACAATTACGTATTGCTGAATAATCTCGAAATATCACTACATTTCAAACGTCATACAGACGTTAATAAATTCATTATGGACTACTTATTCTTCGTAAGAATCCACTGTATCTCGAGATAACAGTAAACAACGTTTCTCCAATAAACATTAAGAATGAAGCGGATAAAAATGCTTTTTATCCGACACATTTTTACGGCCACAAATCGATCCTTCCGCGCGCACCTAAATACCATCGGTATTATCTAAACTAATAATGTCCTCGGCGGGCATAATAATAATTCAAATTTCACATTGCGCCAGGAATGTGGATTATCGATTAATTAACTTGTAACAGCGCCGCATTCCCGGCGACAGTCGAAATAAATTGACGGGATGTCTGATTGGTCGAAAGCATTGCATGAAATTAGTTTTGTTGATCGAAAGGCCACGTGAATAATGTATCGGGGCGAAGTGAAAACGCAAACGACTGATTAGTTTAAGCGAGCCTGAATCTCACTGAAAAGCAACACTTTTGAGGTAACGGTATTCCCATTCGGCGAGGTCAATCACACGATAACTCTCGCGCGGAGTCCGCGTTGGACCCGGCTTTGGCATCGTTTAGTGGCCGAAGTGGGACAACGTGCCATCCTTGGGTACGCGCGCGCCGTCTAAGTCGGGGAAAGAGAGTTCCCTCGGCCAGGTTTAGACGAACAGGTTGATTCGACTCGATTTTACCATACTCATTGCGCTGCGTTTTCAACGAGTCGCGCACCTACCGTTAATCGTTCGCTCAACCGCCGAGCGTTTTTTCGCCGCGCGATTATTACTTTATGGTTTTTACGGCGTGCCGGTGAAACTGACGTGGCCATTCCGGGGCTCCAGTTTCGGCCGTTTGATATTATTATTCACGCGTAACGACGGCCAATCGATTCGAGGGCATAAAGGAGAAAGACGGGATTTCGTCATTAAGTTTTAATTTAAGCGACGACGGTTTTTTGAATACCCTCGATTCGATAAACGACGACGGAATAATTTACGCCTCTTAATTGTCCGGCGTAATATATTTCAATTGCTCCGATTCGGCTGGCGGGGCTGAAATATTTAAATCGCCGTAATTACAATCCGAATGCGAGGTATTGGGTCAGCTTGGATCGTGCATTGTTATGTCGGGAGAAATGTTTGGCGCGATACAAGTTTGTTTAATAATATTTGCTTCTGGATTAATTTTACACTTTTCGTCGGTATTGTCCACACTCAGAAAAAAAGTCCTTTCGAAATTACTGGTCAGTTGATTAATTTTTAACCAAACTTCTGTTTTGTCCCACGGTTACTGTGTATTTTATCATTTTTATTGAACCGATCAGTAATTTTTAGAGGAATTTTTTTCTGAGTGCAGAATAGAGATGGATTGATTGAAAACGGACAAAGATCGACAGTGTCTATACAATTGAATCTGAATTGCTAAAATCGCTCTGATGTTTACATATGAGTATGAATCGACAGAAACTTAATAATTAATAATTTTAAAACTTTTCGTATTTGACGATTTTGCAAAATGTCAAAAGTAACAAAAAAGGTTAAACTAGTCTAGGTTTTAGTCTTACTTTCAAAAATCTATATTTATTAGTATAAACAACTACGTTTCTTTAACCGAACTTAAACGTCTTTATTTAAACATCCCACAAACCTATAATATCAAATTATATATTATTACATAAAAATAATCGACAAAACATAAGATTTATTATGCACATAATTCTACAAAATATTTATCAATGGAAAAAGAATTTAAACCCGATCCAGGAGAATTATTTTTGTAACTTTATTGTATTATTCATCGTCGAATTGCATTTCGAATTGAATGAATGTTAATTTCGTGAAATGAATAAATTTATTTCTTTTTAATGTATGTAGATGGCATTGTAAATAAATGTACAGTTGTAACGTCCGTGAATTCGATAAACAAAAATAAGAATTACAACGAAATAATTACAAACGGCGAAACATTATTATAATTTGATTGATGTAGCAGCGCGAAGAAATCCGTTATAATAATCTGTGACTTGGAGTTCAGTCGATCGTTTGGTAAAAAGATATACGTGAACGCCCAAAAGTTCGACCGGTCCTGCATGAAATAAGCGGTTCTGCTTCATTTTTAACGGTATATTGAAGATACCTATTTGACCCAATTTGAAGTCCGAACTACTCACCTGCTTCGAAATTCGTCGTCAGGAGCTAAAAAGAATTTGATTATATTAAATCTATTCTACGGAAATAACAGTTTCCTAACAAAGTGTCTTTCTATAATATTTACATTAAAAACAAATTTAAAGAAGTATTTCATTATTAGATTTGCGCTTTTATAAATCTTTGAATTTCGAACACTCATTATTACAATTTAAATGTAATTTTATAACTAGTTCAATAAAAATCGGGTTATACAATAATACAGTTCGCAACAGTAATGACATATTTCTATTAATTCATTAAATTATTAATTTATATGAAAATATTTATAATAATAATACTTCATTTTCGTATTATTTTCTTTTATATATATATATAAATAAAATTTTATAAAAATATATAAAATAATATAATAAATTATTTTTCTATATACTTTTTCTATATAAAGATATTTATTGCTTTTAATTAAATTTTGTAGAATTTGTGTTGAATGTATGAATACATATAAATTATGTTTTATCTCTAAAATAAGTTAAAATAAGTAAAACTGATATTATGCATATACCATATATATAAAGCATTCTTTAGATGAATTACATAAATAGTTTTCATATATGCAGTAATAGATGCTGAGATAAGTTGAGGCAAACCATAATATATAATTTGGTTGTATATTTTATTTTCAAAATTTACATGACGTTAAATACTTGCAAATATGTAATCAACTTTTAAATTATATATATATATATAAAATTAACAATAATTTACAACATTCCAGCATGATATACGTAATGTATTTACTTTGTTCCGAATATAATTTATATATATTATCTAAATAAAAATTATATGATTCGTTATTTCAGTAAAAGTAGTAATTTATATCTAAACTTTAAGTATATATATACATATTTGATTAAAAGTAAATATTATATATGTTTTATATATAACATTTAAAAGTATACATATATTGGTGTTATATATAATTTATCAATATATATATATATATAGAAAATATTCATAATATATTAGGTGACAGTATTGCATTATTTTACGTAAACTCATTTTTTCAATTAAATATTTTAATTTTAATTAATTTTCTTTATACCCACGAAATTTTTATTATCATCGTTCCATAAAACTCAAATTTACCGGATAATATTAATCACAGGCCATGGGAAAAGCATTTTTTATACGCAATTAAGTACATTCAGAGTATACCTAACTTTGACCGTAAAATATAATTATAACATTTCTTTGATAATATCTCTACAGCGCAACTAATATTCTCAATCATTTAGAAAACGTATTTAGAAATAATTCTTTTTTTAGTTAAGTACTTCGATTTAGCATTCAGTGACTTGTAAATTTCAATTGCATAACATTCTTTTGAGAGCTTCATCATACACTTTTATTTGTTTTGTTTTTGTAGATCCAATGTTTTTTTTTTACTTTTATTCCGAGAGATAGCTTCGGATCGGGTAACATAGATAAAGGAATTAGATACGGCTTTTATTGCAGGACCATTGATTTCAAAGTTGGAAAAGTATAATTCCATCTTATAAGAAAACAAAGTAAATTGTCGCGGAAAAGTTATTTGATCTAAAAATTGTTTATTCAAAATTTGTTCATCCACAATTTATTTATTTTTCAAATGTCTCAATCAAGAATATTTTCATACAACATTCGTTCGCCAAAAATCGTAGCTGCGCTCAGATATTAAATTGTATCATTCGCATTTGTATCACCGACGATTTGATTACAAAAAAGTTGCAAACGAATCACGAATGCAGTTATGTAGCGCGCAATTAGATCATACATTATACGTGCGTGGCTATTAATTATTTGACGTAAAATAACTCCTGTGATGGGATGAAAATGAATGGCGACATTGCCGGTGCAGCGCGGAATACTTTCATCGCGTTGGAATGTCTTGGCCGGGAAAACGATAAGCTACGCGAATGAGGTTTAGAAGAGAGAGTTGCACATTAGGGATAATGACCGAGACGGCTCGTCGTTGACGATGATTTGAACAGATAATAAGCGTGATTATTTACATTGTCATTCTACTAATGTAGTTTTCGATTCACGCGTAAATCGAGCCTTGGAAAACGCTCGAAAAACAGGGAGTCGATCGTTCGAACAAGCTGAGAGAAACTTGATTTGGAAATAAATATCTCTCGATGGAAATGTGTTTCAGTTCACAGATACAAGTGTTTATATCAAAACCGAGTAACGAATGATAGTATAAAAACGTAACATAAAGATAGCGCAAAGTTACGAAGATTTAATGTAAACAAAAGCACTTTTTATGTAAACAAAAGCGCACCTTCAACGTAAACAGAAGCACTTTGAACGTAAACAAGAGCACGTTTCATGTAAACAAAAACGGCATTGACGTAAACGTACGAATTTTGAATATAACCCAAGCACATGCCCGCATTTGCGCCAAAATTAACTCGTATCCGTCGCAGTTCTGTCTCGCATTAACTCTTTTGTCGGTTGATTTGACGAAATATTGCCCTGTTAGAAACAATCAGAAGGTTATTTGCATTTTATGGCCCATAAAAAATGCGGCCATTCCTATGTCGTGCGCTTCAAAGTCGGCAAATACTAAGTTCTGATTTCATTCATGGAAAGCCATTTTACGAGCCGCCTCTTCCCTTCTCTCGTGCCGCGCCCTGCCAGCGGCCACTGTACTTTACGTTCACTACACGTGCATACAAACGAAAATTCATGCAGCGCATTTGTACCGTTACTCGACATTCATTGGCATCATCTCCGCCTATGTATTGGCGCGGTTCTGCTTCACAGCTTCTATTATACGTGACCGCAAGATTGACCGTAGCTTCTTCGTGTCAGCTCGTGCATTTTTGCCTGCCCGTTCTGTTCTTTTTATTCGTTCGTTTCCGCGTTGCCATTTCCACGCTATTTTTCCACCGCCGTTCTTATTACGATGAATACAAATTTCCAACCCAACACAAACGTCTAATTGGGTTTTATTGACGGCTTAATGAATTGACGATTACTTTTATTTGTTCGCCATTACGGTTGTTATGATTATTGGGCCGCATTGGAGCCACGCAATTGTAAAATTTATTATATTGGCGGATACAAATTACCCACATTTATTGGAATTTATTGCAAGAATTTATTGAGAAAGAATCCTTCTTGTCCAACCCAGTTTCACTTCATTGACTTGAAGGCACTTCCGTATAAATTTCTGCCAATTTTTGCCGTTGCTTCGCAGATAAATTAAACCTATGGTCGTTTCGCCGGCGATCATTTACAAAGTTTCTCAATAATAAATGCAGCTACGTATTTATACGATTGCGCAATAAATGTAATAGGTATATGAATTCGGCCGCAGAGCCGGGTTGTTCGTTAGCAATTATTAATCGTGAGTTATGCTACTGCGTTCGGTTTTTTGGTCGACGTTTTGTCCCCGTTAAGAGGCGCGTCGCAAGAATTTGCGATCATTGATCTCGAGCTATCAAACCGTGGGGATGAAAAAATACTCGCGTTCGAATGCCCAAGTATATTTTGTGACTGAACAAATATCCGTTTGGTGCTCTTATAAATATTCATTCGTGATAAACACATAAATTTTACGGAACATCTACATTTGTTGACGGCGTTAAATTTTAAGGATGACACATATCACACGAATTCCAAAAAGTTTCATAACATTTTCTCCTCGGATTTTTCTCAATTTCAAATTGTGTGCTCTTATGAAAGAAAAAATTGTCACGTAAAAAATTGTTTGGTATGCATGAGTAACAACTTTTGTTTACGAAATAGTGATAATAATTCGTATATAAATTTGACAAAGTTTTATGCGCAGTATAGTTGATTGAATTTGAATTTCTCGAAAGGATTTAAATTGGGACACGAAACATATTATAATTCATATAAATAATTGTAAATTGCGTAGCAAATCTTTATTTATTATATGTATAATGAGATATACTTATTTATTTACATTGGATAATATTTGTATATAATATTGTAGATAATATTGTAAATAAATATACAAATATTAACCAAGTTTTATTTATATTTTATTTTGAAGTTTTAAATGTAAATATCAATTTGAAATTTTTTATATCAAAATTTGTATATTTTTCAATACACTGACCTTTAATTAAACAAATATAAATATTAACAAAAAGAAAAACCTTATACGCGGTTTTTACTAAACCAACGTATACAAAACGGTTTTAAGAATATGTAACGCATTTCTTATTACGGTTGGTAAATAATCATAGAAAAATCTTCTCCGTGTAACATTAGAATTTGCAAAAATGCACAAAATGTTATCCGTAATGTACACATCCTGTCCTTATTTACAATGACATTTCCATATACGAACGCTTCCATGCCATATATTTTCAAAGTCGCTCGCGTTGCATAACGCTGACCATCCAATATAATAATCGCACTCAATAAGCAACTCTCGTTGTCTTCGCGGAAAACATCGTAACGTTTACCGTTAATGGCCCAGAGAGAAATAGATATTAGGTTTTTCTTTTGTAACAATTGTTGCAAAAAGACAAACCCCGATCGCTATCACGGCAAACTCGACAGGTGAGATCTTTGAAAAGAAATCGGAATAATTAGAGTCTTAAAAGGGGAAGAGCGATTTAGGTCGCGCGAAGTAGCATTCAGCAGTCAGACACGACATGTTTATTAAAATTGACCGATATTCCCTTCAGAAATAAAACTATTCGACTTCGCGTGCAAACGCACTCAGTGTAATTATTAATTGTCGAGGAACTCGTTAAGAAAATTATACAAGAGGCGAAAAAAAATGATTATCCACGTATAAGACCAACCGGTTGTGTGTTCCACTCGAGCCTGTCCTTTTGCTTCCTCGAACACGTGAGTCTCGCAAAATTGTTATTCGTTTCGAACAAAAGTGAGGGATCGCAGATTCGAATCTTTCGACCGAATTTGTTTTTGGCTACACCAAAATGTTTAATCTACTTAAAAGCCAATTTTAATACACTCCGCTGTTGGGTCATTGGCTAAACCACGCGCATCCGCTTACGCGGATCAAAATTAATACGCGCAGGAGTCTCACGTTCTTTATTCCGACGAGATGTTTCTGGTTCATTGCGGGAAATTTGTATTCGGAGAACGTTCGATAAAGAACTTTTCTTAAATAAAAGAATAAAGCTATATTATTTTCTGCACCGTCAACATCATTGAAAGGCCATTGTGCTCAAGTAATACATTAGCCTTCCAGTGCCAAATCTAGCTCACGGAGTCCTGCGAACATATGTATGTCGAACGCAACGAGTTGAATGGAGTTTCGAGAGGAAATAAGATTTCTTTGCATTGAATTAAAATCCGGATTTAATGCGCTCGGTAATAGCTGAAATATTCAAATTACCAGATATTAGAATAAATATCCGCGGACGGTGATGCCGATTTACGATTACGAATTACAACGGAGATACGATCACTTTCATGACCAAGTCGTGACCCAAATTTGCAAAATTATGCACTTATATATTGATATCAAATTAGTGTGTAATCAATGCATGAAAGCAGATGAATGAAGCAATTATTTTTGATGCAAGGAGTATTATGAAGTGACGTTATGTATAATGAGATACTTGATATGGGTAAAGAAGATATAATAAATTACCTGCGAGATCGCGGAATTTCAACTTACGTCAGCCGCGAATCTGCATTCAAATAGGTGAAACTATATTTCCCTATTGAATATTAGCAAATCCCGCTTCCATATATTAAAAAGCATAAATAATGATTCTATACGGTGAAGACGGAGTATTGGGCAAATTATAATATAAATAGCGAAAGTAGGATGCTCTTCGGAATGTCATACAAATTACTATACATTTATTGTAAAATTAGACAGCATCTTTTAATACATGACATAGTAATTTGCGTTACATTTCAGCCGACTTTTACTATTCGCGTCGCAATTTCGTCAATATTTTTTATCCTCAGTGTATGCATAAAACGGAAGATTTTTTATGAAGCCACATAAAGATGCGTAAAAACCGGTACTTTGGTGCACCGCGCCTGTCCATAACTCTTCGATATTATTATTTGTCCTGAATATTAATCGAACGTTCCAAAAAGTAACACTTTTAAACCACGCGAACCAATTTCCCCGTTTCATTTCCCATGCGACAACAAAACGCGTTGATTGTCGCATACAAATTCATCGAATACAAATAACAAACAAAGCTATTGTCTAAGCAAAACATAGAATTTAAAATTTCAAGAATTCGACGCGGATTTGCATGTCCGAATGTTAAATTGATAATGCAAATCCGGTACGGAATTGTACTCCTTGCAAGTTGGAATAACGTCTGTCAAAGTATGGTTCGAAAAAAAAAGATAATAAATTGGACTAAAAATATAGAACTATGCGGGTGTGTTTACCTTGCATATTCTTTTGTTTACGTTCGAAGTGTTATTGTTTACATAACGTGTTTTTATTTACAGTACCGTATTTCTTATATTTCGATTATTTTTGTTTATAATTTCAAACTCTTCGTTTGGTTCGTGTTATATTACATAGTAAATTTTGAATTCCATTTTTCTCCGCGCACAGAATACCGCTCCGAGCGTACCCTACATTTTAATTTCCACTTCAGCAATATCTTGCGTCTATTTCGCAAGTCAACCGCAATTATTCAAAGTGTCGTAATCGAAGACCGCGTTCGATTATCTTTGCAGAGTTAGAGTCGAGTTTGTCGAATTATATTTATCGCTGATATAAGCTGGCGCATTGTCGCTTACGAAACTCGCGTATGCGGTGACTTGGAATCGCGGTTGGCTCCCTTGATGATACACCTTCCACGTCGCCGCAGGGTTGAGGTTTGTCGCACCAAACTGCAACTGGCTGCGCCGAACTTGTCAGCTCTTTGCACCGAGACTGTTCGTTCTCAATGAAAGCGAACTACATCGATGCGGTTTGATATTGAACGTAGCTCGATGAACAAATTAAACCCAGTTTGTTCGGATTTCGAATCGCTATTTACATTGCCTCGCCTTTTTCGTCTTATTTGTCCAAGCTATTTATCTTTCCACTTCTTCTCAATTAAGATTGAATTGTTGATAGATAATACGACGATAAAGTGTAGTTTCAAAGTGAAGATTCAAGTCTTGTTCCTAGTTGGCTGTTGTGTCTCGGATACTAAAATAGTGTTTCTTTTAGATAACTCTTTTTTGTCAGTAACTCAAATTCAAGTAATATTTTAAGTGTATTTAATGGATTAATTATATTGACGATTTTAATATTGATAATAGCAAATATTTAACATAATCATAAGAATTTTTAAGGTAATAAACTAAAAGACTTGCAACATAAATATTTAATTTTTATTTTTCATTTAATTGTACGTATTTACAGAAAAAATAGCAAACTAAATTATTGACTTTCTTATATTACGATTTATAATAAATCTAATTAATTAAATTTTCTATTTATAAAAATTAACTATCGTATACATAACATTGCATTGAAATTACATATTAGTTTATGTAATGGATAACAATGTGAAACTCGTAATAAACAAAAATAATAACCATTAATTGAAACTTTCCATTATTAAATTGTTTTTATATTTAAAGAATATTATTAACACCGTAAACCTTCTCATCTACTTTTTTTATGTAACTCCTTTTTCACAACGCATCATGGTTAATTAATCTTCCACTTTGCTACAAAATAAAAGAGATTGAAAACCGAGTTTTGATAAAAGAAGTCACTAAGGCAATTACTGTGTGAAATCAAATTATGCAAAATGACTAGATGAAAATCTCTTACAAACAACTTCCGTAAGTTTAAACAGAAATTTGGCGAGAATTTTGCAATAATCTGTCAGTTGAAAGACACCGAATGGCCTCGGGCGCTTTCGCTTTGACGATACCCTTTTAACACCAACAAAGACATTATTCTCGGCTTTGTTTACCACCCGCCTAACATTAGAATCTTTCAATCGCGAGTTCTTCTCCATAACTCGATGCAACTTTTCATACGATATCGTTTACATACTGTCAATGATATTTTGTTCTTATCAAAGGGGAGAATTTGAAAGGAATTAAATATTAAATTACACGGCACGCGTTTTTACTTAAATCCCAAAATGTACAAAAAAGAAATATAGTTCAAATTCGCTATAGAATAGGCGGATATAACGACAACATATATTTCCTTACATTATGGAATTTCTAACAAAAAGTATTATACATACCTGACAATAAATTGCAAACAAAATTCTAATATTGCATTTAACAAAATTAATTCTGGAATAATGTTATATTTTTTGTTTTGGTCGATCGTATTAAAGTTAATATTACTAAAAAGATCCTGCAAATTACTGCAAGATAATGTCAGATGTTAAAAATTCCATTTTGAAGGTTTTGGTATGTCACAAAATATAAATATTAACTTTTTAATTTGTTTAAATTAATTATAAAAGTAATTAAATAATAATTTAAAAAATATTATTAACAATTGAAACAATTAATAATAAACAATTTTGATGTTGTTATTGGAAATTTGATCGGCTTATTGATATATGATGATGTGAATAATTGAGAAAAACTTGATGACAGAAACGACAGCGGATTAAGTATGTAAAGTGCAATTTGACAAAGGCTGTTACATCGAAGAGTATTGTTTTACCATGGTCATCGCTTCTTCGCTTGAAGTGCACCTTTGGCATTTGTACATTTTCATTCTGGCAAGTAACTTTCAATATTTTTCAAAGACTGTAGAGACAGCATCGTATGAAAGACTCTTGAAAGTGTAATTTGTAGAAAAACTCGTTAGAAGTTTCGTTACAAACTTGCTCGCTCGGAGAAGGCAATTTAACGAACAAAGTTACGATGCGTTTTCTTTTGATATTGTTAAACGAAATGCTTTTGAGGTCAATTTGACTTTTAAGATTTAAATTAGAATTAGTTGCGGCCATTTCGGTTTAAACTCACTCCATACGGTAGGTCTCGAAATATTACGCGCACTGTCTAGGACTTGCGTTACGTTTGTCACCATATTCTGCCGTCCTACTCTCGGATTTGGTATACTCAAATTTTGAATCTATCGAAATATGATTAAAATTTTCCAAAATATCTAACGAAATTCTATTTTATGCCTAACAGTATGTTTTACAAACTTTTTAATAAATTTATGCATTTTACTTGTCGTCGAATTTTAGGCCTTATTGTTTATAATTATAATTAATGTATATATATACTTCTTATATATGCACATTTGGTACATATATAACGAAATAAACCTTATATTATCACGCATATCAATTGATTTCTATTATTTTAAAATTATATGCTTGTCATGTGCCAGATCTATGTAACTATATATGTATGTGCATAATTACATACAATTCTTTATATAATATATAATATGTAATCAGACAAATCAGTCCATTTTAGTTACAAATAATGCAATTATATTAGAACATATTATCATAAAACACAAAGTGGTTTATATTACCACGATGAATTAAATTTTATAAATTGAAATCTCTTAAACACGATTAAATATCAAATTACTTATTTTTACAGTCTGTGACATGTTACATTTTCATACATTATTTACATTTAGATATATTTTATGATAATACAAATTCGAGCAAAATGAAAATTGAAAAAAATATACAACAAATTTTAAATAATAAAAAATATATTTATATAATTTATAGAAAATTGAAGTATATGTACTGTTTCCTTGTAATAAAGAATGTTTACATTGATAGATGCAATTATTATTATTTAATTCAGGCCACCAGCAATGAATAATTAATTTAACCGTTGTAATTTAATGGAAATGTATAGATGATAGTTCAATCTCACGAAGGACTACTATGTGATTACTATCTGTACTGAAAACAGTTGTTATCATGGACGTGCATGAGTGTACATGCAATGAAACTGCATTAACATTTAATATGGAACATAAAATATATAAATTTTATTACAGATAATTTATATCGAATTCAAAATAACGATCCTTTTCATATTTGCTTCCAGAACATCTTGGATAAATTCAATCCAGGTGCCAGACAACTAATCAATGCGGGCAAAGCTTATTTAAAAGCTCTTCATGGTAAGTTATTTTTTAATCAAATTATCCCGGTATTTGCCATTTTATACTATTTGTAATGAATAACAACTTTATACCTTATTTTGAATAAACAAATTTTAAATGTGGAGCAGTATTAATAGCTATTTAATCTGGATTAAATTTTAAAAAATGACTATACTTACAAATTATGAAAATAGTTTTAAAAATTCGAAATTTTTGTCATTTTCCAAAAAATATTTTTTCGTATATTATATAATACAAACTGGATTTTTTAAGTATTACATTTCGATAGATAAGTAATTTGTTAAATAATATGTCGTTATAAAGTTTAAATAATTTTCTTATTTTGTACATTGTGATAATTACAGCATTAAATTACAACGTATACAAAAATTGTTATTTTGATGTACTTTTTATAAAATTTGATTATTCTTAGAATGATGTTACAAACATTTTAATAGTGCAGAGGCATTACAATATAAAACCCATTCACATTAAATTGTAAGCACCGAAATCCGGGGTGTTCATGTTTGAGTGCAGAAACTAAAAGTACAAACATAAGCGTGGGTTTAAATCTAGCTTGGTCACGGTGCCAGCACAGGTTGTACGTGAAATCATGTTCAAACAAACCCGAACAGCGTAAATGGTGTAGGTGACGTTATGTAGAAAAGCTGTACAGGATCATATTCATGACATTATCTTAACTGGACCTAGTCGTAGGATCGATGTCCGTAAATATACAAGCGCAAATTTATGTTTAGAGAAAAGTCAATAATTTGAATGAAATATAGAATGGTGCATCGTATTACAAATTTCAGCAAACTGCACGCACGATTATAGAACGGATAACAACTAACGCACTTAAAGTAAATATAAATTTAGGTTATTTATTAAATTATATTTTAGATACAAAGGAATAATGCTATCAATTTATTAACTTTTAATTTATTAAAACATATATAAGAAATATTGGTTTGTTAAATATCGCACTAAGAAAATTCAGTATTTATCTATGTAGATAACTTGATTTTTTCCTGTTAAAAACAGTAGATTTTGACGATTTGTGTGATATGGCCCCAAATTAGTATTATAAACAGTAATTTTTCATGTTTTATTTTTCTCAGTGTGATTATAGTTGATTTAGTTTTTACTAATTTTACCCAACTGGACTATATTAATACGAAAAATATACAAAAATGTAAAAAATATGATAAATTATGGTTAAAAACTTATCAACGTTCATTTTATATTACCAAACCAATTATAAAAACAATGATGTCGTTTATCATTCATTTGCATTTTTTTACATCTATCCCATGTTTACTATCTAGATTGGTAAACTTTTCAGTGTACATATAAGTACATTTTTCTTTGTGTACTTAAAAATCTATTAATGTTTATATATATTTATTATTTGTTCAATGAAATACACAAATATAATTTAAATGTTATAGAATATTCTCCACATTCACATGTATATATGACTATAAATGTAACATATAGACACACATTTTAACAGATTTACGCGCGCAAGGGAAGCTTCCGAGACGCAGAATGGTATACACAGTTCGGTCGCTTGTTCCTGTGTTTATCTTTTAATGCTTGAGTTGTAGCAGGACCCTTCTTCCGGCATATTGCCGGAAGACCGATTTCTTATTTTTCAGTTTGGACTCCATTCCCTTCGTAGAGACGTGATTTTGAAATTTGCTTAGACGTTATAAATAACTTAATTATGCAAACGGTATTGAAATGGCAACTGAAATAAACCAAATTTTTGAGTTGCAAAATTCAAACTTAAACGCAAATTTTGTTGAAATTATTATCACGAGAGACATGAAAGGGGGCGTCAGTTAGTTTAACATTTTAAACAGAAAGAAATCAACATTCATCGTACAAATTTCTGGTTACTTTTCTGGTGACTTAATTATTTTACCGTTACGCAACATGGATATATAAAATATCTTTGCATTATAATATTTTAATTTTAACATCAACTCAAATAATTTCAACTATATAATTTATGGCCAATATCACGATATATACTGTTAGGTCTAAAGTACATCAAGGATAATCTGGTTAATTTGCGGTAATTGAAGTGAGCAAAGGGTCATTCATTTAGTCTTTTGGGTAAAGCAAAATAATTTTGTTAAGATTGTTTCAAGTTACTGTAAGATTAAATGCATTAGTGAACACATACTTATTTCTTCTGCTAATTAAACGTACTCAATTTAATTATTTGATAATATCACAGGTATTATATAGATTAATAATAATACTCAAAGGTATTACATACATACATTGATAATAATATAATACGCTATAAGAGCGCGCAACTTTATATAAAACATGATTTGTTTTATATTATTTGTGATGATTTAAATGATTGAATGTTAAACAGAAGTAAATGGCAATTTTTTTACTTATAATTGAAGATTTACAGTATACTTTGCTTTCATTTAATGTTCTAAATAGTAAATTAATAATTATAAATAAATAATAACTTATCTATATATATTACACTATTTATCTTTAAATTAAACTGAGATAACACTTTCGAATTTCTAATTTATTTTTTTTAAAAACAAAACAGTAAAAAGATATATGACGAGCGCATAAAAAATAAAAGTCAACAATGTATTAAATTTAACAATCTAATTACGATTATTTCCATGCGAATAAAGTCATTAATTTTATTACTCTAATTAATCGTAATGTGTTTATAAAGAAGTAAATTATATATTAAATATATAACAGCGGTCCAAAGTTTCTGTCGCCTGGATTCAAATTATCGCCACTAGGCGAATTTTCGATTACGCCACATTGTATTCTTTCGCAGTTTGCTTAATTGCATGTCACTCCTGATTCATGTTGCGAACTTTAATGAATTACAATTATTGATTTTTCACTTTTAGATTGAAACGAATGAAGTGCGTAAGGAAAAGTAATTATTCCCATCAACATTGGAACAATGTGACTTTTTTCCTCGAAGCCCATAATAGGTTATTTTTTGGTCCCTTTTTACAATTTAACTAACCTTCAACCAATCAATTGTCTTAGGTCGAAGTTCGGAGCGAAGTTAATCCGGCGCTCGGATTTAATCGAAGCTCTCGAATTAATAATTCGTGCGCCGAAGGTCCATAAACATTCGTGGGTTTGGTTCGTGGAGTCCTTAAATTTTAATTCCAGCGTCGCAATCTTCGAAGACGAATTACAGTGGCTTTCAAGTTTTATCTACTTTGTGCGTCGTTTATCATACGTAGTTCGGTGCTTTTTGACAAAAGATTTCGATACTTTGATGTATTATTCAAAAGATAACTGACAGTAAAATACGCCGCTTTGACTTGGTACATGTCGTTTGAATTATCGTTTTAGCTTTGTCTTTCGCTTTCCGGTTTGTTCAAATTAGTTCATCTCAGTCTTTTTTACACTCGCGTAATCTCAATAGTCTCTTTTTGTTCGCGGCGAACCAGATCTCAATTTGTGTTGTGTTCGATTGATCGCAGACTGCGAAACTTATTTCCAACTGTGTTTGATTTAAGTCAACATCGCCAGAAAAGACAAAAAATCAGTGGCATAAATATGTACGTCGCACGATTCATTTCATTTCGATTAGCTTCGATTTTCAAATACTGTACTATATCTTGATACTCGTGTTGTTCGCCCATCCATTTATTTATTTGCCTAAAACTACACCTTTATTTGAAGTTAATGTTTTCAAATTCATACTTTAATATTTATAGGATTTTCCAGTGGTTGCAATAGTTCGGTAACAAATACATCAGAAAAATTTCACTATAAATGCAGTAATATGTATGTTTACATTATAAATTCTTACATTCATGTTTACAATATTTTCATATACAATGTTTTGTTTATGTTTTTTTATTTTGTTTCCACACAAAGAAACATGCGCAATGTTATCAAACATTGAATGTTGACAAACAAGGTATGCGATTTATTTAAATTTAAAATTTTTCGATATCTGATATTGCAAACAAATTTATACAAACCAATATCACTTAAATGCAGTTTGTAACACGTGCACCAATATGC
>JABFQC010002335.1:0-16433 GCA_022817085.1 Psilanteris sp. ZL-2020
TATTTTTACCATACGTATAATAATTTTATTATATGGAATGATAAATTAACCAAATAAAACGTTAAACAATTATATAATATACTGGAAAACTGCAGATACTTGTCATTTTTGACTGCTTTATCATAAAAGTATAGTAATTTTACGCTATACTTTTTTCTCCGTGTGCAGAATCAACTCCTTTCAGAATTTTCCCTTCAAAATTAGAGGAAAATATACCTCTGTTTAATGTACGTGTTAAAAAAAAACATAAACATAACTGAAAAGCCAGTGATTTGAACGATTTATTGACTGAGCTAAGATAAATTTTGTTAAGCAGTATATCCTAGTAGCGGGTTATTGTTATTATTTGTACCATTATATACACAACAACATAGTGACCCCGACGTGATTTGGCCCAAAATTGGACTATCATCGAACTTACATATCATCGACCTGGAAAAAAAAAACCGAAAAATATGTTAAATCACAAAAATATATTACGACAATACAATCTTCATGAGTTGAAAAAAGAAAAGGCATCGGAATCTTAAAAAGCGTCTTAAATCGCTAATTTTATTATCAGGGTCACCATCACTATATCACGTTAATATCAATTGATGATCTTCAATTCTAAATTTCGCTTGAAAAATTCAAGTTCAACGATTCTATAAAACAAGATTGAGACCCGCTTATTTGGAAAGAGGAGAATCAAAAAGGAAGAGCACCACTGATCAGTCTCCCTCCTGCCTGCAAGTTTTCGAGCCTTCGTGATATGAGAACGTTCGAAAGAAGCACCACTGGCCGTTGAAAGCAGCAGTCGACAGGAGAACCACTGTTCTTCCCTGCCTCTCTGCTCTTTGCCTCGTCTACAAACTGCTCCGCGTTACTACGATGCCTTCATTCATGTTCTGCGCATGAGCCAGTCAGTAGATTATCTCGCCTCGACGCAGCAGTTTAGTCGCTCGGTATCCCTATACGGACACGCGTCGGAGACAGACTCTATGCTGATTCTGAGACGTTCTACACGGCTTATGAGGGATGAGGCTTATGAACTCTATCTTGTTTGATTGTCCTATTAACAACTCACTTATCGACTTTGAATCTTTTCAAATATTTACGCATTAATTGCTATTACTGAATTTGTCTTTGAAATACAACAATTCAAATTTAACGTTAAATATAATCAGAGTCGAATCCAATTTGATATCTTATTAATTTTTAAGTCATTTACAAATATATCAACTAACTTTACAATTACCTTGCCAGTGAAATCAAACTGAAAAATTTCCGGCAGTTTGTGATTGTTTCTTTAAATTCCAATATCGATGAAGTTGATTTCTACTTGAGAAATTAGAATTGTTTCTTGTCTACGCAATTGTTTACGCTTTGATTCATGCATAACGATTATTATATACGATAAGATTCAGGCGTTGTATTTGCTCTAAATTCATTTGTTATACATATTAAGATTTAGCGAATGGCCATTGATAATGTATTGTAATTAATCTTAACGAATTTTTTTATTATTTGGTACTTATTTAGTATGACTTTTTAATATTTATATACATTATATCAAAATTATTAATACCGAAAATTCAACTTTTGATAAATTTGTGGTTATAATTAATCAGTATTTAGAATCGATGAATTTTGTATAGATTAGAAATTCCAACAGTGGAATTAAGTATTATAAGTCACTTTAAAATAATTATTTATCAGTCTTATTTTGTTACAGTTACAATGCCATTTAATTTTATATATTGTAAATTCATTTATGAATTATTCTTACGCATTTCTTTTTTTATAAACAATGTTGTTTAAAATTACTGTACCAATATAAATAAAATCTATACCCTTTAAATTAATCTCTATATCAGTGTTCCTTATTTATCTAAATTAATCATGGCAGAAATTATCAATTCATCGCGAATTAATTTATGAATCGATTCCATGAATCATCAGTTTCATTCAATTGAAAATGTTACTGAGTTTTATGAAGCAGATAAACAAAAATATTATTTAAATAGTATAAATCATGTTAATTATATTCAAGCTTTATGGAATTAATGCAGAAAAATCAAAAATATTCTCCAAAAGTTCTAGAGCAACATTCGTCTTTCATTAATCGACATTTTCAAAAATAGAAATTAAATTTCTTGACATCAGTTGTAAAATTTATCTAATGAATCTAATGATTATAAATTAACTATGTGTGGGGAAACTGGATGAAATCCATTTCTGCTTAGCATTCAAATCTTATGAATTTGTTTTCCCTCGGTTTTCAAGCTCAATCTCAGAATGGTATTTATATCATTATTATATTGATGTTGTGGTTTCAAATAATCATGCTTTGACTCACCCTCCAAAGTTTTATCATCTAATACACAGTCTAGAAGCAAAAACTCATTCTTTAAAGCAAAACATTATTACAAAAACGAATAATCTTTAATTAGTTTAAAACTTAATGAGTATGTACTATTATATTTCTAATTTAAAGATACGAAAAATCTATTTTTTGATACAATAACATCAGAGATTTAATTGATCAATCCAGTGAATAATTACAGTCGTATTATTAATAGTGGATAATCACGTTCTTAGTAATATGTTTTCTCAGTAAGAAATACCAGAAACGTATAGTTCACCAAAATTAATGCACAAATTTTTCTTGCATTGAGAAAAATCCGCAAAATAAGTTCGCCGAGGTCATTATCTCCTAATTATTAGTATTATTGGAAAAATTATAGTTCATCTGTATGAGAGATTATTGATTAAAAAGTTCATAAATGAATAAACAATGTTACTTTTATTAAAAGGGAGTTATCAGAATAGCAAATTTGAATCCTTGTTCTTCTGATTCAGTCGATTCTATAAATTCAAGTGTCTGTTCGGTGAATGAATTATTTCTTGAACCCGCCTATAATTAGTATGTACATCGGTCGCAACACTATAGCAACTTGTCGCCATATTATATGATCGGAAGACTAGTAATTTTTATCGGGAATCTTGTGTCTACTGATCATTTTTCTCCGTGTACTATAATACACCAACATGCACAAGAAAGCATGATGACCTCGAAGTTATATACCAATTTGACTCATGTTAATGCTTGTTTAACAAAAATGATAGATATTAAGGCAGGAAGAGTGAACGCATTCATCATTAAGTAATTGAAAACTGAATTGTAATAAGAAATTGGTCCATATTGCAAATATACACTGAGAAAACTGACTGGTAACTATCCCCATTTTAGTGGCCTCCTTTACCATGTAAAGGGTAACCAATACCATTTCGGTAGTAAACAATACCATTTAAGTGGTAACCATTACCACTTAGTTTTCTCAGTGTAATGATGCTAAAAACGCTATCACTTCAAAACGACCTCTCACTGCTGCTCGCATAAACTTCTCAATTTGGACAGTCTTTTCTAATAAATTAGCACCTGTTGTTTGACCACTTCCGAGACCAACCACCAAACAATCCATAAAACCAATGAATTTGGTTAAATCTATTTAACAATCTCATTGATCTTTGTCGCTTTATCTAATAGATCAAGACTCTTTTAATTCTGTAATTCCAATTGGAAAGTATATATATAAAACACCATCAATTAATTATAATCAAAATTAATCTCCAGGAAATATCCTAATATTCAAATTCTGTAAAATAAACCTCTCAAATTCACGCATTATTCCATGACGATAATTTTCCGACCATCAGGAAACGATCGAATTGTCACGTTCAGATAAATCTCACTGGACTCAAAATTTGTAGCAATCATTCTTCTCGGACTCAAAGCACTTACGTTTCCAATAAATTTGCAATACATTATGCAATATATCAAAATGAGAAAAAACAGATAAGAAGAAAGATAAAAAAAAGTCAAATAATTCGTCGATAGTCTTAAAACTATTTCAGACCGATTCTTTAAATTTCGATTCGGAACACAGAAATGCATATATCAAGCAAGTCGATTGAAGTTCAAAGTGCGGTAAAGTTGACTTACTTTACCTACTTACGACCTGACTTGGTCGTGACAATTCAAATGTGCAACGCAAGGTCACTAGAAGACTGATAGTCAAGGTTTCCATTATTCAATATTATTACGGTGTTGGGCGAATTTGATTTTAGTTGTAAAAATACCTATATTTTTTAGAAAATTGGGAAACTGTGTGAAATTTACAATATACTCCAAAACGTATATTAATTTTATTTTAATTTTTATTTTATTTTTATCTATTTTTTATTAAATTGAGGTGTGTCTCAATTCACAACTACTATGTAAATTGAGCGTATCTTGCGATAATATGAAATTATTAACACAGTTTAATTATACTAGGAGATTCTCTCGTTTCACTTTCCTCGGATCAAAGGCCAAACGGCTAAATTGATATTTTCGCTCGTTGACAATTCTCCACTTATTACAATTATTTATTTTAAAAGTTAAAGAAAGACAAATCATATTTCAATATTGGTCTATCGATCCAGGTGAAACTAAAATGTCTCCCTCTTACCAAATGTATTTTAGTCTGAGTAATTGAATTGTATCACTTTCAAAATGGTATCACTCATGTCGTTTACCTATTGCAAAATTAGATCCTCTTCCCTTTTACTCTAATAACAAATACATTATTCGTCACAGTATTATCAGTTTCAGCATGCTTCCGCATTGGCGGGAGATTTTCTGATTATATTAAAATTGATATTTAATTTATTTGTTACTCTCTTTTCTTTGTATAGAGAAATTCATTGTTTACAGTTTAAATTTATGTCACGTTTTTATTAAACTTTTATTATATTAATTATACGTGTGAATTTTCAATCTTACTATTGATATTACTATTACTATTTTATTCATATATACAACTAAGGCAAAATAATTGACATATAAGATGTATCATACCTCTCATATGCATCTATCCATTTAAGATGAATCTAACCGATAATACAAAACATACAGAATAATTATAATAATCAGAATAATATATAAATAAATCTTAACAAAAACGAAATTAGTATTTTCTCATATTATTTAAAAATCATTAGTAGTAAGTCAGTATGGTAAAATACTTATGACGGTTCAAATAATCCTCAGTTTATATATATAACGAACTCTATTAATATAACTAGATTTAATTTATTTATTTGTGTACATATATTTTATATATATATTTTATATATAGGACTCACAGTTCATTTTAGTCCCGCTCAAATTTTGTTAAAGTAAAACAAATATAAAAACATTAAACATTTTAAACATTCGTATAAAAATATTATTATAAACCTTTTATTATGACTTCAATTTTATAATTAAAATATACAAATAAGTTTTGGTCAAATGAAACAAATATATCTAAATTATTACAATAGCATTTTATTATTAATCACTTTACGAAAATAAGATTTTAATTTCAATACGAACGTTTATATTCATGCATTTATATGTGTACTATTAACACGACATATTTCTTTTTATAGTCTTCTTGATATATTTTATACAAATCTGTTTTCAATTAAAAATAATCCATTTTATCATTATCAATATAATTTAGGTCAAAAATTATCACCTCTTCAAAAAGAGTTTAATTTCACGCCTTGAACGTCTGAAATTATCATCGACATTGTTTATAATCAATGTTAAAATATGCAATAGTCACACTTTATCACGACTACTTTTATACGTTTCAATCAAATTCCTCTTGCAAAATATTAAAGTTTATTACATAAGGTGATGCGGTTTCCATGTATAATAGATGCTTAAGTAACGAATAAAATTAAATTTTTGTCGTTTATTGAAATGTACTGTATATTTATTTAGTAATATTTCAATTTCAATTTCTTCATTGCTCATGATTAACATAAGCACATTAATGTTTGGAATAAATAATTTTAAAAATAAATTTTCTGATGTATTATTATAGTTTCATTTTTCTGTTTATATAATTCCTAAATGTATATATGTTTAAGTATGATAATAGATTATTTAATTTAATGGTAATGCAATTAAATATTATAATAAATTATTTTAATATAAAATTAACTTGTTTATTTTAATCATATAAATTAAATGTTATAATTTATGTATTTGATACTTCTGAGATAAAAGAATAAGTGTTCAATTTTATAACTCGTCATATGAACACGATTGTGGACGTGTAATCTAAATGCATACAGTATAAGTGTATAAAAGGCACACATTTGACAGGGGCTAAAGTGTTGCAAAGACAATATAAGCAATATTTTTGTGATTGGAAAACTGGTCATCAATCACTAATAACAATTTATTTGTTGGATCCATAAAAACGCAAAATACCCATTTTCCACTTAAATTCAACTGAAATATAGGATGATAAAGGTTTGTTATTGAATTAAGTTTCAAAATATTTCAATATAAAAATTTTTAATAAACTTTTTTGAGTTGAGTAATCTTTAAAAAATAAAGATTAATTCTTTTTTTGTTTTTTTTTTTGTTTTTTTAATTCTAATGAAGAGTGATAGAAAATTTAATGAAAGTGATAGGAGTAATTTTAATTGTATTAACAATTGCTATTTCGGCATCGGCTTGTTCAAAATTAAACCTAATGATATAAATTGATATGAAAAAATACTACTATCTTTTCGTTTTTTATAACCGCAAATGAAAATCCTTATTATATAATAAATATGTCTCGAAATTTTGATATTCGATTGGTAATTAAACATTAATACCTTAAAATGATATTCTACGGAAATAATATAATATTGAAAATGATTTATTGATATTAAATTGATATACAAAAATTCTATTCCAATTAATTAAACAAACGCATTACCGTTGTATACAATTTCACAAATTGGGAAAAAATATTGTAAGAAAATTAAATGTACATTTCATTATCAGAAGTTTAATATCGTATATTCATGGCGTTGTCAATTTATCTAGAACAATCCCACCAACCAAAGTCAAATTTCCAACAAAAAAAATAGATATAAATAACAACCACGCGTACCGATACAAATTGAAATCCATAATTTTGGAGTAAAACCGTAGACACGGTTTGTTAATAGAATACACCCTGTGCAAAAATTATCAAAATATTGCGCCGTTTATTACGGTAGATTGAGGTACAGACAAACGGCAATTGGAACAGTTGTCCAAAAATTGCAATTTAAAATTCTGAATTTGTTGCACGAAACGCAACAGTGGTTTAACTATTGTAGCGCGCAATTGCATAAGCCGCGGTCTCGTTGATAACGCCTGAAATTAATCCATGACAGGAACGGACAGTTTTGCATTGTTAGATCGCGGATCAAGCCAAGGCCACACACAATTCCGAATGGGCACTTGCTCATTTACTCTACATTACACATTTCATAAACGATTTCCATGCTCGATCGAACTCATGCCATTTGCACGTTTTGTTGTATCCGCGTACGCGCAGCTTTAATCAACCGTTCAAGAGTCTTCGCTTGACGCTTCGAGTTCTATATTAATCGCGTTAGCATCCAGGACAAAAGTTATATATGGAATTAGTTATCATTTTTACATGAATTCATATGTATCGACATTTCATTGAATGCAATTGGGTCAAGACTTTTTCTCGCATTCGCTTTGAATAATAAATTATTGTGGATTGCAAAAATAGGCACGGACAAAAAAACTTTTTTCCATTTTGTCAAACTTTATTTTCAACAATTTTGTTAGCGCTAATGTACGTTTAAGGTTGAATGTTTTAGTTATGATAAAGGATACTTTTCTTCGGTATATGCGATGAAAAACATAGACTGTTTTAGGGCAAAAGTTCAAACGGTATGTGCTAAACTGTTAAAAATTAAACTATTAAAAACACGATTAATACTGTTTGAAGCGATATTACATATTGCTAGAATAATATAATCTTTAATTATAGAATTTAATTTACTTGTTAATAATATATGTGAAAGAATATTAAAACATGGAAATTATGAATACTATAATTGGAACAGTCGAGCTTGTTTAGAATCCAAGAATATTGGTCTAATACGGTCTAACTGCATTAAATTCGTATTACAATATAATTTTAATGTTCAATTAAAGTTATATATTGGAATTATATTATTTTGTATTTAAAAAATACCGTTAAATTAAAATGGCTTATTTCTAAATTAAATTACATCCAAAAATAAGATTTCAATTATATTTGGACAATATTTGTTAAATTAAAGGTATACCTTACCGTACTATAAAAAACCATTTAAATTTGAGTCCAATATTTATTATTATACGTATATATATATATTTATTGTATGGATAATAAAATAACAGGTTAATATTTGACTTTAAAAGTTTATTATTATATAGAAATAATGTTATGCATTATCATTGATTTGTAAATGTAAATCATTAAAGTTCTGTGACTAATCAAAATTATGTTGACTGTTATATATATTTATATCAAACTCTTATAAAAATCATGCCAATCTTGCTTGATACCACACGAAAAAATAACACACGGAACAATATGAAAATAATAAATAATGATAACAACTCGCAAATACGAAGTATATATACAAATTATAAAATTTTACTTTAAACACTACAGTGTCGACATTATTATTTTGTTTTCTGATATTTTATGTATGGGGATTTCATATTAGTAATTAAATTCTACAAAGTACAATTCCAATATACATGCTATAATTCTTTTTGCGCGATATTGATTGCATTAAATATTTTTCGATTACATAAAGGTCACTTTACAAGGTTTACAAAATTAAAATAGTTTTAACAAAACGGACTTACTTTAATGTAAATACATAAATAAACGATAACTGTAATTATATATTTAACGACATGTCATTTACAAATTACAATTAATAATGCAAATAAATTAATGACAAAATACTTGTCATTTAATAATTTAAACCCGCAATTGATTTATATAATGCCACTCTATGTGTTTAATTAAAACAACATTTACGCTTGTTCTCAAAATAATTTAACAAGGCATATTTTATTTTTATAAGGATAGCATTCAATAGTTACATTTAAATAAAATATTAACCTTTATTTCATTAAATAATAATTAATTATTTCACAACTAATTCTTTGATAACTTATATTATATAAAAATAAAATACCTCATTATAAAAAAATTATTATTCACATTTACAGATCTTTATTTTAAATATTGCACATTTTAAAATTCATTCCACGGATACTTATTTTCTACTTATTAATTTCATCTGAAACGATCTTTAAAGATACGGTATAGAGTTAATAATTTTTATTGAAATAATTAAACGGTCGATATATAATATTACATAATAATTGTAATTGAAATGTAACAACAAAATAACGACCGCTAAAATTGATTGTTATTTATGATTAATTTTAATACGTCATTTACCAGAATGAACAACGTATTACATGATCACCAAATACTAAACTTACCTGTTGAGATAATATTGCCTGAATATCCCGAGGCTGGAACCTGCCCAAAGCTGTTAATCTTTGAAAACGTTCCCGGGCACTCCTGTAATTAATTCAATTCATTTTTAATACTCACTTCATGCGCCAGTAGTTGCAAAATTCAGTTTTCTATTACGTATACAAAAGAATTTCATCGCTAAACTTTTTCTATTAAAACCAAGAATTATATTTATCTTATTGTTACATATTGTATCGCACAAAAATAATCAAACAAAACTGACAAATAATTAAAAAACTAATTATTATACGTATAAAATACGTTTGATTGCAGTATATTATGTACAAATTAAGTCAATTTATTTACTTCAAGAAATTATTAAACAAATTACAGTCAACTGTCTGATATATTAATATTCTTGTTAATAAATTTTATAAAAAAATAAATAAATAATTTATGGATTATTATTTCGTATACGACACATTTAATATTTAGGAAACAGTTCTCAACAATTAATTATGCAAGTGCATCTGCGAATACTTAGACTATTTATTTTTAGCATTACGTTTTAGTGTTGTGCATGAACGTATAGTGTATATAGTGTATTCAATAATTATTGCAGAGGACGTTGCATTTCAATGGGTAAAACATTGCCAAACGTGCAATTTTCTGACTACTGCAATTTAGCGATAGAAAAAACTTATATTGTGTTTACACCCTAATGTTTGTAATTTATCACCAACTCATTTATTTTCATGTAAATTTTCGTTAATATTTGTTCGAAATATATTTGCTCACATATTATGCAAGCCTACCGGATACATCGAAATGGCAAATTTATTTAAATTCCTTTTGTTAGTTTTTATTATTTATTAATAACAAATTTCAAACTTCTCTTCAATGCAATCATAAATGTCAGTAAACATTGTACATTATTTATTTTGATTTTGCAACAAAAAAAATTGTGCGTGCGCATTTAACAATTATATTTCATAAATATTAAATAAACATTATACACTTAATAATTCTATATCCAAAATAAATTATTTCATTTTACTTTTACCATTTTTTTCTATGTCTTTCTATTTAAAACTGACTGGAGGAATTTACTTTAGGCATTGCTAAATTGGATGAATAAAGTTAAAAGCTAAAGTATAATAAGTTTAAATTTAATATAAACTTTTTTAATTAAATTTAATCAGTTTTATTAAACGAACTACATGTCTAACTATGGAGAGGAACCAAAATTATTCTCACCTTTCCACCGCAATCACCCAGGCGTCTCGAACCCAATCGGCGTCAAATTCTTCTGTCAACAAACCATATCAATCATAAAAGTATTTGAAAATAAAAATCACTTCAATAAATAAATACAAATGAAAAATGCATTGTAATGTCTGAACAAATTTACTTAATTTACAGCAATGTTAACATTCACTTTTTATAATAAAAATAGTAAAACGGAAATGGATATTATAATCTCGTTATAATCTTGTTTTGATCCTTATTGTTCGTAGTTGAAATATTAGATTAAAAATTAATTCATTAGTTCTATTCTTATACATAATTATTTTCAATTAAAATGGTATATTTCGTTACATCTAGGCAATCGAGATGAATTTAAATTGAAAATTTAGAACACTTATCATAATCTTATTACATTAGTTTTGCGATATATCATATATATGAAATGATATATTTTTAAAATTATGGTCATAAATATTAAAGTATGTAAAGTTTCATAATGAGATGATGAACTACATTCGATTTAATACAGAGCAAAATAATGGATATATTTAGAAAGTAAACAAATCTAAATTAAGATGAATCAATTTAAACTTCTAAATCAAACAAAGACCGTTTAAATTTACAATGAAGTTTGTAACAGCGGTAAAATACTAAATCAATCTTTTACGTTATTCAAATAGTGACTATGCTAACCCAGTGCATTATTTCTTTATAAAACATGCTAATATTAGAATATTTTAACATTTTTCAAATATTACTATCTTATATAAAACCTTATAAATATCCATAAGTGACTTAAAAAATACAATATATTAAACATTATACATAAATATAAAATCCTATAAATTTTCATAATTTTCATACGTACAATATAATTGCAAATAGAATTGCTTTTAAAAAAATGGTGTTTTATCGAATCAAACTATATTCTGAATTTTGCTCGCAGCTGTTGACACGCGGTCGTACGTTTACACTAAAAGAAATAATCCTGCAAAATAATGAAAGAAATAAACAGATAATATTGTAAGCATCGGATAAAGAAAAAAAATGTAAATAAATACCTGAAAATATTATTATTTTTATTAGATTGTATGGTAATTTTTATCACATTTATTGAAGTTTTAACTATAATTTATCATATTTGTTTACATTTTTTTCCTTTATCCCATGTTTACAATATAGTAATTTCTTTCAGTGTAAATACATAAGTATACAATTTCTACAATTGATAACAATTGACAAAAAATCATTTTTAATTACTCGTAATAAAAAAACATATTCTTTTGAAACAAACACATAAATATTTACTTTCCTACACAGATGTATAATTGATTTACCAATAAATGATAAATGCGTTTAATTTGAATTGTATACACATAATTTGAAGTTACGTCCAATTTTGAAATTAACGCACTGTTAATTAGACAGCCCACGTTCTTTCAACATAAAAGATTCACGTTTCAACGTACAAAACTGTACGCGGTACGTAAATTAACATACAGAATGCAACGGACAAATTTGCACTTGGCCAATGATATCGTTAATTTCGGTTAAACACTTCAACCGGAAGACGCGCCTATACGCAGTAAAAACTTGAATTAAAAAAAGAGAAGCGCCAAATACCGCGGTCATCGGCGTTTAATTCCACATCCTCGTCATCGATGTACTTGACGGAAGACAAATCAAAGCATTTAGCTACATCGTCTTGAATTTCGTTCTCATTTTTTGCGAGGATTAATATATTTTTCGGCGCATCCTCGTACGCTGATACCTCGAAAGCCCTCGACTGACTTTCGCTACTCGAAGCACGACTGATGCAACCGCACAAAATGATTCGCCGAATAAAAGATTGAAAGCTCGACGTACTCAAAGACGCCGAAGATTTTCTCGAGAACCATTTTTTATGCACCTTCTCCGTTAGCGGCGTGTCTAGTTGATCGTCCCTCATTGGTCCGCGATCGAATCAATTTTATTTCCGACAAATTACAAAAACATTTTCACCTAAGCATTATACCCAACGCGTTTGCTAGGCTGCTGTTTGGTTTCGTGAAAAATTCTGAACAACGGTCTGACCAAAAGTATGGTAATTGTTCTCAAATAATCGTTCGTATTATTGCGACATTTACGTCACTGCCATCTACATACAATTCACATTCATAATCCCGATCTATGATTATAAACTACCACGCTGATGGTAAAAATCGTGCACTTTTCGGTTCAAATCTGTTCCGAGGCAACGCGTCAATTCACTTCGCACTAACGAATCAACGTCACCCGTTGAATTTCATCACGCAATTCATAAAACAAATTTTGTTCTGAATAAAGAATATCATGAAACGTAATTAAATACCCTCGGTGAGACACAATTTAATGTAACGCGAAAACTACAATAATTTGTAATCGAATGGTTTCAAAACCTATTCTACGGCTATCTCGATCGAATCGCAATCGTGGCCGATTGTTATATTTACGAGCGGTTGCGTTATCAATTAGAATTGATTCAGCAAATTATTTAACAATTATTATTGCAGACGCTTCTGCGAGCCAACACGTGTCACGCGACTAGAAAATAACCGCGACCGGACTGGACCAACCGACGATAGGGAAAGAACCATGCGTGTATACGAATATACAGGGGTTTATATTTGGAACTTGATCTCCGTGGCGGAATAAAAAGAGTAAAAAGAAGCAGAGACTGAAGAGCGTCGGTTCAACGCACCTCTATCACGGTTCATCCCCGGTCTCTGCCATTCGAAACCGTCCGATTGTCATACGCGTTATTTCGTTAACGATTTACGCGCCTCTGTAAAGCGACGTTTGGCACGCCTCGCGCCCAAAACAGCCAAACCGGCCGAACGTTTTATTTAATTTGACCGCACGATCGCGCAAAAAGGTGGCGTCTTAATGTCACAGGCAATCTGTAACGTCAATGACAATCTGTGTTTAGATATAACATATTATACATTCGTGCGAGGCTAAAAAGGAACCGTTTTTGATTGGAAATTAACCTTGATTCGAAGTCAAAGTACATACAGGTTTTCACGCAACGAGATAGATATGCGTTCTGGATATTAAAATGACTTATAATTTAAGTGAATACGAATGTACTTTGAAAAGGCTTTAGAGACTTTTATATTTAAACACGTATTCGCGTTACTATTGGCCTCTTGGCTGTGTGGTAAAAAACACTTTATATTTAGTATAGTAATTCCCATAAAATTAATTAATTTCAAAGAAATGAAATACTGTTAAGCGTATAATGCGGATTCTTTTATTGTAGCTCATTAAAATAAAAATGATCTGTCAGTGCTTAAAATTCAGTTTAAACGTTGCATTCGCGTTCTAATTAATTATATTTTTTTAGCCTATTTATTCAAGATAAATTGTATTAATCGTATTCTTTTATTTGTTTGTTAATGTCAAAAACAAGTATTTAAATCGTATAATACACAAATTTGATTTTCATTTAGAACTAGTAGCTTTAACGTGATTAATTCGTTCCATTGATTATGTGCGTAATGTAATTTAATTAATATATATGATTGAATATCGTGTTATTATTAGAATTATTCGCGAGTTATTATAATAAAAAATATATGATTAAAAGTGCCGAAATTTTGTTTCGTTTATGACAGCAAATTCAGACTATATAAAATAAAACATTAATAAAGTTCACATGTTTGAATAGAACTGGTTTTTTAGTTGTTTTGATAAACATCACTCGTATTGTATTAAAAATTGATATTCTAGGTATGAATATATCGATTTGATGCTGCAAATATTTTTTCACGTCAAGAATTAAATAAATAAAATTAATGTTTACATTACTAATATTAATTTAAAGCACAGATTGCGTGTATTTAATAAACAACCTTATACATTATCAAATATTTATAATTATATTTAATTCACAAAATACGTATTGAAATTGCAAAAATAGTAGATATATTATATATATATATATATATATATATATTTATAAATAACACTAAATACTATCAAATTTTTAATAATCTCTTTATAAGCTTTCAATTGATGGTTTGAAATTAAATACTTGTCAATTTAATAGTTTATGTATCACACGGTATAATTGTATACCCAATGTTGTATATATGATTCGTACAAATCAATGATTTTGGTGAATTTATATTTTAATTTGCTTGTAATGGGGCAACTGATATCAAATCATTTTATTTTATAGCAACGAATGAACTGATTATACAATATTAATTTGCAATATTGACATTTCATATTTTTGAATATTTGCTTATAAAATTAAACGCAAAAGTAATTAATTATACAAGTCATAAATTGAAATTTTATATTAAAACATTGAATATACACAGAATCGTACAATAATGGAAAAATATATATATTTCTATATGTATTGTAATATATACATACACAGAGTGTTTTTTAATAGCCAAATAAATTATCAAACTTTATTTCAACACATAAACTTAATGTATTGATTTTGTATTTGAAATTAAGGATGTAAAAATGTTTTATTTTTTGTAATTTTTTATCATTAAATATATTAATAAAAATATTACCTTTTATTGGCAATTAATAAAATGTAATATAATCAATACCAGTTCGTATCATCTAAAATATTAAAGGATCATAATTATTTTAGTTGTCATATATTTTTAAATAATATATATTACGTTTTATATTAGTTTCTACTTATGAAATTATTATCATACATGCATTACATTAATAAGATGTCAAAAAAGGACATGTATATTGATATATTTAAATTTAAATGCATTTAATTATCCTGATATCTTTGTTACATATATATACACACATGTATTTAATTTACACTAAACTGTAATAATTTTAATGAATGAACATTAAATTATACAATGTTAAATAATATGTATAATCCAATTAAAATCACTCAAATATTTATATTTTATTTTTAACTCCAACTTTCCTTGGATACTCATCTAAATTGATCGAATACATGCTTTTAAAATTATAAGAATTAATTAAATTAAAATCAAATTGATTAATTTTATATTAGTTCATTTTAGATAAATAATTAACAATCTCTTTTACGCAGTTAAATAAGCAAATACATATAAAGAAAGAAATAATTTAGTAAAAAAATAATTAACATTTGATGGCCGTGTAATTATATACAAGATTATATAGTTTTTTGTTTAAAAAAGAACTAATAATCTTATCTCTTATCAGTATAAAATTACTTTTCAGATTTGCGTTATAAAAATGTCGCGATGAGAAAATTTGCAATCGGTCTATATTTAAAATAATGACGTTACCTGGCACTTTAAAGGGGTTTCTTATAAAATATAAAACTGTAATGATATTTTAGTGCAGAACCAGAGACAGTAATTATTGCCAATTTTATAATTATAAATATATTTTCATACCTCTAAAAATAATATTATTATTACTATTACTTCTAACATTGTAACAGTTTACTTTTAATTTGTACTAAGACCTTCGTTTATTATATTTGTTTTATAAAGGAAATATGTTTTAATAAATTTAATTTATCATTACGTTTATGTACATAATTTAGCCTTTACAAATATACACGTTTTCGTCTGACCTATGAAAAACCCTTTCGCAATATTTACACGATATGCTATAAATTAAATTCAAGTTGAATTCTTTACTGTTTTTATCTTCAAATTCTATACAATAAACTTATATATATATATAGCTTATTGCCTCCATATAATATCCCTTAAAAAATGTATTGTGAATATTATTGTATATATAATACATTTTTTTAAATATGATCTGTTATTTTATTATCATATATAACTGAAAGCTATGGTATAC
>JABFQC010002336.1:0-16432 GCA_022817085.1 Psilanteris sp. ZL-2020
ACAAATGTTTCTAATTTAAGTCAATAATAATACATAAATATGTTTGACTATTTCAGTCAAATCATTTATTTGTTCTAATACCAGCTAAACAATTTATCTATTTTAGAAAAACTTTTATCTGTACTAGACAATTTTTTTTCCCGTGAATAAAGAGCTCTTTATTTACGCTGAAAATAATTAAATTTGGTAACTGTATTTCAAAGTATGTAAATATAATCTTATATTTATTATAGATATATTACTGTAATCAAAGAGTTTTAGTGTTGGAACAAAAATGTTCCAATATAATTTGGCATATAATTTTACAGTATTTTTTACATAAAGTCGTAGTTTTAGGTACTCGAATCTATTCCTTTCCATTTTGTCAATTTTATGCAATTACTTAAAAGGTTTCTTTTCAAATCAATTTTGATTCATTTTAACTACAAATGCATTAATTTTGTTTATAATAAGAAATTAATTAAAGTGACAGAATTATAGTGAACACAAAAACTATAATTAAATGGTGTATGTCTATAGATCAACATTTACAATGTTCAACTTCAAACAATCTTGGGATTTCGTAATAACAGATAAGTCAATTTGGCAATGTATAGCTTTGAAACGTAATTAGTTATACTTGTTTGCTTATAGTCAATGTAACTTCACAACTACATTTTGATTTTTGCTAAATACTGAATAAATAGAAAAAAATATTACTATCAAAAACAGTAAATAGAAAAAATCATATAAAATATAGTATTAGTCGAATTTAAAAATGATATTCATCGAAAGAGATGTACTTTAAATTTAATTTTACATTAAATATAAAAATGGAGGGTATTTTAGAATGAATTAAATTGAACTTTATATTTAAATATTGTTAGTTTAATATGCTATGTTTAATATGCTTATATTAATATAATAAAGCTCAAATTTCGGATTTTAAATCTGAAGTATACATTATATATATATATTAAATTTAAATTTGAATTTTTTACATTTTATTGAAACATAAATATTCGATGTAGATAAAATTCATAAATATGTTTATTCTAATGACAATTTGCATGCTTTTGAACTGTTTTGTAATAGAAATTAACTGATAATACTAACATTTTGAAAACAATGTATTATAAACAATGTATATAGACATGTGTCATACATTGAATTGCACTAAATTGATAGAAAACAACATAGTTTAAATTTCAAATTTAACAATTATAAACATTCTAATAACGTGAAATTCAACTAATACTTTATTGTATTTTAAATATCTACAACAAAATATAGATTATACATTTTTATAATAAACAATAAATATATTTAATGTAATAGATTTATTATAGTTCAAAAATATATTACAATGACAGTGCAATAACTCATGTATTAAATGTAAAAACATTTAATTGATTTTAATTAGGTTGCTTATTTTATTCAATAACAATAAATCATTGACGCGGATACAATATATTGTTGATACAATATGAACGATTCATTTGTTCATAGCATTTCGATGTATCAATATCTTCAATAATCCACTTGGGACTATAACGTACTTACAAGAAAGAATTTTTCTTTACAAAATATTGAAAGGAAATTGGTGTGTTCTTTTAACTCGACTTCTTTTTCCTCTTGCAACGTGTTCAATGCCGCGGAACCTTGTCCGTGCGATCCTGAACACATTCTATTCGAAGATTGGCGCTCCATATAAGATCGTTTTGTTTCCATTCAATTAACGCTGCAACGAGAAACCGAGCGCGCTCTTTTGAATCTGGGTCGTGTGCTACGCGAGTCCCGTTAAGTAAGCGCGCTCGTTCGTTGGGTCGTTATCGACCGCGAAGTAGGTAAACCGGAACCACAGATGTACCGGAATGGAGAACGAAAGTGATCCGACGAAAGGCCTCGGCCTAAACCCGGTATCCTCGACCTTCAACGCCACTTATGCCTATTACGATCTGCTACGGGGATTGCGCAATCGGTGGCTGCGACAATTGAAATTCGAATATATCAATATTAAGTTGCGCATCGCATTCATTTTCGTTCGGAATTATTTATATCTCGCAACCTAATTGGATCCCGTGATAAATATGATGTAATATTAATTGCAAACGTGCATGCTATTTACATTTTGTTTATTTCGCTAATTTATATTGTTTAGCAATGTATAATACTGTTCTAATAAATGCCAATTAAGGACGAATTCTTTTTTTTTTTTAGTTACATACTTTTAAAGCGTAATAAACATTTTATGTTACAATTATGAAAAATGTAACAAATAATTGCATATAAATTTCGAATCGAGAAATAAATCTAACTATGTTAACATCTCAATGTTTATATATATGCGCATTATATATATATAATTGTTGTTGATGTAAAAGTAACAAAATACATTAATCATTGTGACATGAATTGGTATTTAGATTTATGTCGTTATTACTTGCGTTTTTATTTTAACAATAAATGTAAATTATTGTATGACAGTAATATTTGTATATAATTGAATTAAAAGATGTTTTATATTTAGATACGAATTTTCACTTACACGAAGTGTGCATTAATGAAGCATAAAATAAAAAATGTGCGAATTTACATTTAATAAAATTAATTTGCAGAATTGCGTCCTTTAATTAATATATGGTGTTATTGTTTATGAATTTTTAATTAAAGGCGACTTTTTTTGTGATAAAATAAACATATCTAGTTATTTCAAATCAATAGCAGATTGGTAGCGAAATCATTTGGCTTCTCTACATTGTAATTCGATCATTATCTAACACTTTCCTCGGTTCAAATAACTGACACGCAACTTTCTTGGAACAAGTTATCTTGTAATAAATAAATATAATAAATGTAATGCATGATCTTCACTTTCTAACAAAATATTTTAACCATAACGGTCATTGAGTTATCATTCGCAGCGTTCGCGTGATATATAGCTATTAATTTAAATAAATGTCCTGATGTTCCATTCATTTGTTGTCCTTGAAATATTAATCAATTACAAATAGCAAATAGTATTTGTATTTGTGTGTGTTTGTTATACAAAAACACGGGCAAAGATATTTTACAATCTGTAAAAGATGGCAGTTCCTTACTCGCCTGACGAACTGTTGTCTAATATCATAAAAGTTACATTCTGCACAGAATGTAAAGCTAAATGATGCTGTTAGTAATTGATAAGAAATATTAATTAGAAATTAATTAATTATTTTACAATAATTGTAAAGTAAAATTATTAAGTAGTTTTTTTAATTACTTAAGAAAAAATATATATAATTTATTATATTATATATGATATAATATAATAATAATTCAAAAAGTAGTATTTCTAATTTTTGTTATAAATCAGTAAATTCTTATAATTCATATGTTATTAAAGTACATGCTATTAAAGTATCATATATATTTTTATTTAATTTTTATTTCTTTTTTTACTTTTTTAACATATATAAAGTATATTTATTTAATTCTGCTATCGATTCGTTTTCTACTTCTATATTAATAATACTCTACTTGTTACTGAGTTCAATTACTTGTCTTCCTCTCCTGATATATACGGAAGAACATACTTTTCAGATATATAAAATAGAAAGTAAGGATCTTTCTGTGTGTATTATTAAAGAACATTCGCGTATAAAATCTAAATGACCTTGAGAACAACGTAAAAGTAGGTTCTTTATATTTTTTGCTCGATGTTGATGTGTATCTTTCATTAAATCAAATTAAGTTTATTTGACATAAATTATTACTTATTATAATATACAAAGTTAAAATCAGACTGTTATACAATATACATATTTTAATAATTAATTTGTTAATAATTAGATAGTTCGATAATTAATGTTATTTTTAGCATAATACTTTGACGTGAAATATATATATATATATATATATATATATTTCTAATTTATTTACATTTTAACATTCAGTTCTGAAGAAGGTCTTCATATTGACCGAAACGTCAAAATTTATAATAATAAATCACTTAAATTTATATTAATATTAAACAGACATACAGACGTTAATAACGACTTGTTAACTAATTATAAATATAAGAATTATAAATAATGAATTATAAATATAATTATACTTTTAGATTATAATTTTCTTCACTTTTGTTAAAAATGTGAATATAGCCGATTATTAAATTTTTTCAATTGCGCGTTCTTGACTTTTCAACTGTTAATTGATTAGTATTCTGCACTAGATGTTATCAATTTCGATGATAATGTAATGAGAATCTCTGTCAGGCGCGTCTTCATTAATATGGACGGTACTACTCGGCACCTTTCGCGAAGAATACTCATTTAAATCAGTAACTTGTTTTTATTTATTGTACAATATTTAGAAAATTCTAGTAATGTCACGTAATGTTTTTTGGGATAATAAATAATAACAAAAAGTATTAAAATCAATATTTAACTACTACTATACTACATGTATTATATTAACATTCAAACATACAAACATATATCATGTTTAACCAATATAATTTAATATTAATTCTTGATATATAATACGTTCAAAATGATTGTACTTGAATCCTTAAATTATCGTAAACATTGTGATTAATATAGAAAATGGAAAATGTTTACAGAAAATTATCAATAAACTATCAATATTACCAATGATCAGTCTTTATTCTATAGTCTTCTATAATCAGTCTTAAAATATATACGTGGGCTAATAAGAAACATCAAAAGCGTTACAACTATGATTCAGTTGAAAAACAATAAAATCCATAAACTAATAGCTTTTTACTTTTTTAAGTAGTAGTTTGTAATATGCGTTATGTCATTTATTCTATCAATATTTACAATAATGCCCATTACTATATAAGTATTATTAGTAAATATTAGTAATTATGCATACAGTGAGAAAAATCAAACATAAAAAATTACTATTTATAATACGATCTTGGACTTTTAAGTGACAAATCACAAAATTTGGTCTTTTTAACAGAAAAATTTACGTTTTTTACGTAGAAATTTACTTTATCTAAAATATTAATGCTAAACATAGTAAATTCCACGGTTTTTCGCTTAAAAGTCCAAGCTCGTATTATAAGTAGTAAATTTTCATATATAATTTTTCTCAGTGTATATACAATATTACAAGCTAAAAATATTTAGATAATAAATATTTTTGCAAACGAGAACATTAATGTTGTTGTAAAAAAATTAATTGCGTATGTATAATATATTTACATGAATTTCTATATTCAAATTAATATTCATTGATACAAGCAGACATTAAATGTATTTATAGGGATTTTTTATAATATGTATGAAAGACGACGATTATACTATCAAGATTTAGTACAATAAAAATAGACTTTTTTTTCTTGTTTATAATATTCTTTTAAATAAACACTTTTCAATGAAATCCATTTTCAGTTGGAACTATTCATATTATATAATTATTTTTGAAAAAAAAATCATTTTTTTACAATATCAAACATTGCAAAAAACAAACGATCATTTTACAACATTTCTAAAGGTAGAAATACTTTTTCTTACATATCAGTGCAATTTCAAACTACTAAGAATTAAATTTAAAACCTTAAGCCAATATTTGCACTGGCGTTACATTTGATCTCTTTGTTTTGCAATGAAAAGCTTAAATCCGTTTTCGTCCAGAAAATTTCATTACTATTCAAATGTACATGGAGTCTGCCTCTTAGTGCGAAACAAATACCATTCGCCTGCAGCGCGGGTTTCATGAACCAAACTGAAGTGAAGTGAAGTGTACTGTTAAGTGGAGTCGGTTGTAACGATGCACCGAAAGGTAGAATGACAAATGCATTGTCATCTACTCATATTTAGTAACAATGGTGAATCAATATAAAATAATCTACTTTGTTCTCTACGCACTGCCGAATGATTTGTTACGTAGCGTGTTATATATGCGATCATAATTAACAATCCACAGATTACGTTTACGATTTATTCATAATTTTGATGTTGTTTATGTACATCAATATTATAATATATATATAATAATATAATATATATAATATTAATATTAATTTTTAATCACAATTACACGAATTATAAATTAACGAAATAATTAATATTATAAATAAATTTCCATCAATTTGCAAGTACCATTTGATTTCAAAATTCTTAACGCGAAATTGATTAATTATATAATATTATTAGGTTCAAGTGATTAACAAGTTCGGTTAATTTTAAATTTTTTAATTATATATAATATTATACAATTAGCATCTGGAATTATCTCTCGGAATAAAAATTAATTTTTCACTTTTATGTCCAATAATTAAAATTTACATAATTTTTACTGGTCATAAATGTCAGTTCATATTTTTGGAACTAGTATAATTACCATATCTTTTATTATTTTATCAACTTTTATTACAAACAGATATCCATACATTTTCACTACCGAAACCAATGGATTTTGTGTTTGTATACAAAATTAATCTCGATCAAATGGAGCGTTAAAATGTAAAGCATATTTTGTGTGTGTGTAAAGTAAAAATTATGCAACGTAATAAAGTATTGATTTAAATGATTAGACGCATTTCTTTACGTTTCACAAGCTGAAATCAACAAAGCATTATTTTAAGTACCAAAATTAAATACCTTTAAAAATGCTATCCACTGTTTTACTGCCAGACATCTAGACGTTTTATGTACAATTTTTCTGAAGGAAGGTTGTACACATTTTTATGTGTACACTGAAGAATGTAATTTATCGAAATAGTTCACGTTAAATCAAATTAACGTCACTGAGAGCATGAATAATCTAAGAAAAAAGCGAAGCGCAATAAAGTATGCATGGAAGAAATGCGAGAGTAGCATCCAGTCGCGTCCAAACGGTGGTTGATATAACGGACAGGAAATGTAAAAGCAAGTCAACCCGACCAGAAAGCTTTCATTTTCTCGCGTGCAATGTATACTCATATGAGCAAAATTGCATCACTCATCGTTTTTGAATAAACGTAAGGTGTCGTTACCTAAATTTAGTATCTTCCAATTTGGAATCTTCATTTAACATTTGCCTTTATCACGCTGCTCCTTTTTATATTATATATATATATATATATATATATATATATATATATATATATGTATAATATATTTATTATATATATAGACACACCGAGAGAAAGAAACACCAATATTTATAATACGGGAATATTATTTTTTAATAAACTGAATGTTAATTGGTAGTATGCTGTCAGATTGTCAAATTTTAATAAACTGGTTTACGTATTTTTGACAAATAAGAACAATGTAATAATAAACAATGTAAGCTTGATAATAATAATATTCATTTTGATTAATTTTTCAATAAATCTCATTATAGCACTTTTAAATAAATCCAGAACGACAAATATATCTTTTTTCATCAACTTTGTCTTAACTTCATTTTAGGTTAGAATGTTAAAACTTGACAATCTGTTTTAATAAATTTGAACAAACAGTTGTATAACCTTTGGTGAATTGAATAAGAAAAATGAGGATGTTAAATTTGAGTAAACCGATTGTTAAATTATAATCAAAGAATGATACTATTTCACGAATAAACTACGAATTTTTGACGAATTACAAATATAAGTTTTTACTAAAAATTGATAAATTTATCTCTCAGTGTACATACGTATATATATACCATGAAGCGCCATAAAAATTATTCTGGCGAATCGTGACGCGTATTTATTTCTGCAAATGCGAAAAATTAAAATTTTGAAAGCAAAAAGGTCTCGGATTCAACTGATACCGTTAAAGCAAACGAGCGGTGAAAACGTCGAGGGCAGAAAAAGTCGCGTACTTATGAGCTTTTGTTACTGCGCGACTTTGTATCATTATGACGGATGATCTAAACCCAAAAAGCGTGCTCGGAAATCGCGTTGTACAAAATCCGTCATTTTGTCTTATAAAAGTCGACGATGCGCCTCGTTGCGCGTAAAGACTTTAATGGCAGAGATAAAGGGCAGGGCTTTGTTCCCGCGAGTCGATTGAAAAGCATGTAAAGGCCAAAATAAGGAAGTACACAAGTTAAGATTGAAGAGTTCGGAACAGATTAAAAGTTGCCAACGAAAACATCCAAGTACACACGTATATACGTAAGAAAGTTTTTCAAATGATTGCACGCTCTTTGCTGAGAAGTGCACGTCTTGATTGCGCTTTTCTCCGTCTGTAAATTACACGTTTATCAATTATATGCAATGTTGTCACTCTTCACTCAGAGAAATAATAGTATATTTATTAAATTTAACTGAGTTTTTAGTAAAGTAGGCCATAACTGAAAAAACAGAGTTAGTCCAACTGAAAAGATTAGATATTTTGATAGAACACGGCAGCTAATTAAGACACTGGGATTTTTTAATTGTTTCAGTTAATAATGTCTTTATGGCCGCATTACAACTCAAAATTATAGTTACTTTAACCAAAACTGAATCTTAGAGTTAATTTAACTGAATTTGACGGTTTACACTGTAAAAACTGACGTTACAAAAATGTCTTATTTCAAGACATTTTTATTGAAAAGATAGTATAAGTGTCTGATTATTAGATACTATTTATGTCTTTTGCATGCAAATATCTCGATTTAAGACACTTATTTTAATAATATGTACATGGAAAAAATTTTATATTAAAAATCACTAAACATTATGGTATTTCAGGGATTTGTGGAACCACATATTTCTCGAATTATTATACATCTTCTATACAAAACAATATTTTTTAGACAAATTAGCTACATTTTATAAGACAAATTTCTATAAAGTATAGTAATTTCCATAATACTAATCATGATATCCTTACAAAGCTATAAGTATGGTATTTTATAATGTAACTTTTTTCTACGTGTAATAAGTAAACTTTTCAGTAGATCTTACTAAATAATTTTTTTTCGGTGTTTTGATAACAATCGATGACAAACAATGATAACGATCTCTTAAAAAGTTGTCATCATGTCATTTAGGCATCGAATTAGTTGAAATGAAATTAACATAAGCATTTAATTATAAAGCAAATAAAAGCCTCGATAATTAAAATTGTGAATCTTGGTACGTATAAATATTTTTGTCTATAACGTATATTCAAATTATATAGCGAAACTTAATTACCGTCTATCATAAATATGTTAATAATTATGTGACGAATTGCGTTTGGAGAACACCACGTTGGTGAGCGTTACACGTCATATCGCGGAACTCTTCCCCTTCCCTACTTGTAAGGAGTTTGTATTACATCAAGCCGAAGTTCTGCAGGGTCCGACGTGTAACAAGCATTGTCCCAAAGTTGCAACATCATTAGTTTTGATGAATGAATGTTTGACAACGAATTTAAAGCGGCAGGATTATATTCGGTGTTATTGAAAACGTTCTCTAAATATATATACTAACAATATACAAGCAAATTTAATATCAAGCATATAACGTGTGTTCGTTTAAATGTCAAGAAAATCAATTTGGTTAAAAAAGTGTTAAATTTAAAATTAACGAGAAACAGGAACGGTTGCATCTGTTGGCACAAAAAAAATGTTATTTGCGCTTCTCGCGCACGTGGCGACGTTGCCTTGTCGTGGACAATGCTTATTAAATTTTATTGTGAGGAGTATTACAAACTCCTCACAAATAGAAAAAAAGCGAGCTCCCGTGTGGCGCGGTGTAACACACACCGACGAGGCGCCAACCAACGCTAATTCGTGCTCCACTGCGTTGTTTTTCTAGTGTACTTAAAAATGATAAAAAATACACACGAATTCAGGCACAAATTTCACAATTGCAAACGCATGTGCTTAACAGAAAATGGTTATTAAATTATATGTTTCATATTGTGTTGCGGCACGTGCATTGTAACGTATTTTCGCGATAAAAATTGATTGCAAAAAATATAACTATGAAAAACGGTTGATTATGATACAATTCATTAATCATATTATTATACTAATACCAAAGGCACTTTCCTCGTGTCATAATTTCTTTGCACCTAAAAATGATTTATTAAGATAAATGCGAATTTTAAAGTTCGATTGACTTAAAGTGAAACAAAAACGCCGCAGCTTTATATTATACCAAATTGTTATTTAAATGATAGATAAAATCAAAACTGTGTTCGTAATTTGCGATGAATTCATATTATAATAAAATGATAAAGTGATGTTAAAAATCGTAGAATATTATCGACAAAAGTGTTTAAAGTAATCTCCTGTAATTAGTAATATTTCATGGCGTATTTCTACTACTTTAGTATATATTTAAAAAAATCTGACATCTCACCGTACATCAACATGACTTCTAATATATATTTAGAATATTAATCAATTCTTTATTACCGACAGTATAGTTTACATATATCGATTGGAAGATGTGTATATAATAATAAATGATATTTCTTTGTATTAATATAGTTTTTAGCATAAATCATTTACCAAAGATTATTATTATCATTGTATTACTTTATTGCAAAGCAATGTTCATAGAGGAATTATTATCAGAACGTATGTATATCTCGTAAACAAATTATAATACTTAAATAATATAATCGTACGCTGAAAAAAATAATCTTACAAATTTTACCAAACTAGATAATAACACTAGGAAAGGAGAGCAAAAATGTAAATAAACATTAGATTATATCATTGTTTTCATCATTTGTTTAGTAATATTTGACATATTTTTAGAAGTTTCTAACCAGAATTTATCATATAATTTACATTTTTGCCCAATTTTCCTACTATTATTATCTACTTTGGTAAAATTTGTAAGATAATTTCTTTCAGTGTATTTATCAACTGTACGTCACATAAACACGCTTACATAAAAAGACCAATTTCTCTTTTATATACTTATTAGCTTACCAAAGTGTAAGAAGTACACCCCGTTTGATATTTCAATGCATTTAAATGCAAATTAAACGACTTGTATATCATGAGATATTTTTTATTTAGTTTTCAAAAAAATACCTTTTGAAATAAAGTTGTTCTTGAAAATATTTTACTTGTTCTAAGATTTTTAAGTTATAATGTGTCACTATGGTGAATTATAAATTCAAAACCTATCAAAATCATTAAAATAAATAAAGCGTCTAAACTAAATTTTGAATATTTTTGAATAATTTCAATAATTTAGTGCAATTATTTACAAAGCTAGTAATAAATTCTGTTTTATACATTTAAATTTTACGTTATTCATAAATAATATATTTACTGTATCTTTATATTATGTTTAATATTTAAAGCTAATTATTAGTTTCAAAAATCATTCACCTAACTCCAATAGTTACCCACACTAATACTAATAATTTGAATATGATATTTAAGACATCTATATAATTATATATAATAAATCATATATTATAAGTAATGTAATTCAGTGACGTAATACGTTATCATGTATAATGATATATATAATATTAATATTTATCTTATAAATATTTAAATATGTAAAATATAGTTAAATTATTGGATGTTTTGAACAAACTCAATTATATTTTATAGTGTAATATAATTTAATAAATAATAAGTTTTCATCAGTTTATATATGTTTAATATTCTATTTTACAATTTTGTAAAATATTCAAGGTTTTACAGTTTGTATTATTTGTTCAATTTAATTGCAATTAATAACGTTCACTTGGTACATAAAATACTAAAACTGATAAAAATACAAATATTGCTTTTAAATGATAATGTTAAATTTGTGCAAAATAAATTGCATTAAATTATTAATTATATATTTCCGCATATTACCTCAAATTACGTATAAAAATATTATTATTAATTTAAATATTAACATTATGAATTGATATACCAGTTAAATAATTAAAAAAAAAAATACTTTTCATCAAAATAATTGGTTTTGGCGCAATGCTTTTCCATTAAAATAATAAAATAAATCCTTTTCTAACCATAGGTATCTTTTTGATGACGAGAAAATTGCTCAGTCGTAGTTAACAATGTAGAAAACCAATGTTGTAAATTGTGTAAAGCAAATTTTTTGTTATTATTGCTCGTTAAAATAATTAAATTGGATTTGAAATAGAAAGCTTGACACAATCAAAATACATCTTTCTTAATTATAAACAAAGCTTTTTTTAAAATAATTTATATAGGTTTTTATCTATCTCGCTATTATTATTTATTATGAATAAGTAAACATAAGATGCAAATATGGATCTGCGTTATTGGTAAAATGTGTTTGATTTCTCAATTAACTGTTCATTTGTTAAACTAAGTAATTATCTACACCATAAGTAAACAAATTTGTTACCTATTAACATTTGCAAATTATTGATATTTAAATTAGAATATTCGAGTATCACTGTTGGTCTTGAAATGTATTTAAACATCAAATATAATCATATTCTTTATGCAAATTATATTTGCTTATGAAAATAAATAAACATTTGCCTATATTATATACCTATATGTAAGTAACAATATTATTCTTAAATGAGATTTTAGTATTATGTTAAATTTACTGTAAAAATTGAGCAGATAAAGGTTTTATTATTTTATATTGAACGCGGTTTTAGAAAACTTCCATTTATAACAAATACTTATTTTTACTTTATTTATTTATGGTTTGGTAACCTATATTTAAACATTAACGTCTATATAAATTTGCAGTACGCTACTATATATACTATGAATAAGTTAAATGTGTAAAAGTGTCTTTCACTGTTCCGTATAGAGAAAACCGGTGATAGGGAAAGACACCATATTATAGTATAAGATTTTCTAAATATTATAACTTTCAAATAAAATTAAATCGTATTAAATTAAGATATTCCATCTATCGCCTTACTTTGTATAAGTTATGTCATGCAAGTAAAACATGTTTATGTATATATTTTCATTCGTTTTCAACTTTTATAGACGTGTATAATGTCGAACATGATAAGGATCAGGAAGGATTGATGATTACATATAATTACATGATTAATTAATGTGAATATGTTTCAAGCTTCTTGGGGTGATATAAATCTGTTGTTTTACATTATTATAATCCGAGTGACGGATAAAAACCAAACAGTCCTATTATAATGTCTAGAAAACATTTCCTAAATGATTTATAGTACGTCAATTATTATTCATAAATGCAGTTAAATGAAGTTAATCTACGGTTGCAGATGGCTTTGAGGAAAACTCTGAAAGCTGGTTTAAGCTTCCGGATCAGTGTTTCAAGCTAAAGCGGTTTCCACCAAGACATGCTCGACGTGGTTTAGCTTTCTTGGCTTTGGAACTTGTAATAATTTGGTAGAGCATGCATTGATCTACTTGCTTTGTTATACGTAATGGGTTTCTAAGAATAAAAAAAAAAGAAATAAAAAATTGAAAGAAATACCTTCATTTTTAATCGATCAAAAATTACCTCTTTCTCACTTCAATTGCGTATCAAACGTAATTATGACGTCATTAATATTACGTTATCATACAACAGAAATCAATTGCTGATAGTAGTCGCTGGACTAATTATAATGCAAATTAACTGCGACATTCGAATTCAGATTAACGTAGCTTAGACGAAGCTCAAAATTAATGTCAGTTTTATGTGAAATATGGTGCACAAAACTGCGATCGTCGAAGCTAATTAATTGAGTGGTTACTGCGTGATTGCTTTGTTATGTAATTGCAATATCATTATACTGGAGCCGGTATCGTGAATATGCAAGAAAACGAAACTTTATAATCAAACTTTCATAATTATACGAACTATGCTGTATAATTTATAGAACAAAGAGTAAAATGAATTTCTACTTGGATGTAAAATGATAAGAAGTGTTTAAGAAATATTGTGATTGTTATAATTCAATATACCGCAGCTAGTTTAATAATATTTTTATTTGTACGATAAACAATATATATATATATATATATATATATATGTAGTTAGATTTTAAATCTAATTAGAAATACACGGGGACGAATTCTACGTGGAATGAATTTAATAGAATATTAAACATTTATTTATATTTATTCAACTGTTTATATATGATTCTAATTCTGAATGCTCAAATATTAAATATTAACTTATTGCAAGTTGCAAGACAATTAGTTTACCATGTATTTAATATTGATGTAATCGATTCGGTAAATAATTGTATTTAATATTGAAAATATTGCTACAATAATATATAGTGTGAAAATGTAATATTTGTTTATTTATTTGTCTGCTCATAAAATTAAATACATTAAATAAGAAAAAGGATATACCTTTATCAAAACCGAAATATAAGAAAATTATAGACATTTTTTATACGAAATTGATATATCTTTGTGATGATCACCAAGTGAAATTTGGTAAACAAATAAATAAAACATAAAATCGTTTTAATTGATTTATATCTACTGTTATGGTAGAATTCACCATAAATATACTGTGCATTTTGTTTCCGGGTTATTATGCACTCAGAAAAATTAAACTTAGAAAAGTGCTGTTTATAACACTAATTTGGCGACATTAAAACAAAATTCTAAAATGTACTGTTTATAACAGCATTATACTAAAAAATAGAAGGAAAATTTGGTTTGAAAATCTGTATTTTTACAAAGAAAAACAGTAATTCTTAGGTTTTTACTTTAATGTCTCCAAATTAGTATTATAAACAGCAATTTTCTACGTTTAATTTTTCTGAGTGTGGAGTTGATTAGTAAAAAGTCAATTTATAAAGATGACGTTATTTGCTTAAAATCGATCTATATATTAACTAAATATTATCGTTCAAAATATAGAAATGCGTAGAATTAATAACATTCCAGAGCAATGTCGATTTTATTATAGAAAAGTTAATTTTGTCTGTATTTTTGATGAAATCGACGGCTGTACCCCCTGAAAAAAATAAAACTTCTAAAAATAGTTCAAAACTATTTTATATAATAATATAAATAAATATGATCATTTTAGTTATATATATATAGCAATAGAGAGAAATTTTCGAATCATTTCAAACAAGTACATATTCAAAATCAATTAAAACATTCTAAGTTCGTTCGAAATTATAAATTAGTCAGAGTTCATCACATTGACTATTACCTATTACACTATATACAAATTGCGAATTCGTAAATCTGTATTATTAAACAGAATTAGATAAATGTAACACCTTTTGCATGAAATTTATATAATTATATTCTATAATTATATTTATATATAATATAATAAATAATTTATTATTAATTTATCACACATAAATAATTACTGCACACATCATAACTACGACATATACATTTTTTATTATTATTATATATTTACTAATTTAATCATTGTATTTTAAAGTTAGTATTTAATTAGCATGTATTGTTCTGTCGTTTTTTGAAACATTTATGAAGTTTTTATGATTTATGAAAAAATATTTTATGATATATATTGAAGCATTTTGGCAACCAATCTGAAATACTCTAAATAAATGTATACTATGAACTAATAAGTTAGATTACGTATATTGATTGGCAATGTTAACGACATTTAAATTCATCTAATTTATCCTGTTCTAATGATACAGGTCCGTTAGTGACACAAAATAGATTGATAATTTAACTATTTACCGAATAATCGAGTTTACGTGAAAATTCACCAATTCGATTAATTAAATCAATCCCATAATGATACCACAATTTTTTAACAAATAAGTATCATCTATTATAATATACGTAATATAGATAAGTATATTATCTAATTTAACTCTGAAATATTAAATGTATTTAATATAATATATTTAGAAACATTTTTAATATTTGAGCAACTGATTTTGCTCAAGTACCCAAGTGGAAATTGTTAGTCTGGCCCATTACTGGCAGCCGAACTACAGCGAACTAAAGCCAAGCCAGCAGATGTTTCACTATGGTTGATACTAGACACCGTTTGTTAAACTAATGTAACCCAAGACTGGCACTTCTGTACGGCCGTCTTCGGCCCGTAGTCATGCCAAACATAAAAGTTAAAAAATAGAATTAATTAAAAAATAAGTTTACATAATATAAAAGCAGATGAATAACATAGAATACATGAAATTCGGTTACCGCTAACGATTAATAATTTTATTAGCCGACATTAAGCCAGAATTTTGTCGACGATTTACTATAGTATCGACCAATCATTCGCTAGTATCTGTACCGTAGTTCCGGCGGCGTTATCATTTCGATACTGGCTCATAATCGGCAACTTTGGCACAGGTATCGGCCCGGTAGCAGGCCGTTTGGTAATTTCTACTTGGGTATTGAATTGCCATGATTGACGAAAATAAGTACACAGACTGTAAAAAAATAGATGTCTAAAAAAAGTAATAGGCCTTTAAAAATAAAAAAAATAAGTCAGAACTATTACTACAACATGCCAAATGATTAAGTCTTCATTTTTTAAGAATAATATTAATAAGTAAACTAAAATAACACATATGAAAATTAATTCATAACCTTAAAATGTCAGAATTATAACAGTGTCGACTGTACAGTCCAGAACTGTACA
>JABFQC010002337.1:0-16430 GCA_022817085.1 Psilanteris sp. ZL-2020
CTATATAATTACAATTAATTAAAATCAATTAATTATGATTATATCATCACACTTGACTTATAACAAAAACATAATTTTTAGCTTTTTAGAATAGAACTGCGCGTCATTCAGACTTATTATGATGTATGTTTGTTACAGAGTTTCTTAAAAGGCGATACACAAATCATAGCAGACGAGGCTTTTAAAAATGCAATTCAGAATTATTTCGACGTATTTCTAAAATCAGAAAGAGTGGTTCGAATGGTGCAAAGCGGTGCTTGTTCCCAGCACGACTTCCGTGAGGTGTTTAAGAACAACATCGAAAAGCGTGTTCGATGCCTCCCGGAAATGGATGGGTTGAGCAAAGAAACTGTGTTTACGTCCTGGTTGGCTAAATTTGATTGTATATTTAAGGGTACGGGGGATGAAGAAACCAAAAGGCCTTCCAGGATGCAACAGCAGTCCTTAAATTCCGAGCTCATTTTATCTAAGGAACAGTTGTACGATATGTTTCAACAAATCCTTGGTGTCAAAAAATTCGAGCACCAGCTTCTGTTCAACGCCCTCTTGTTGGATTCAGCCGATGAGCAGGCTGCCGCCATCAGGAGGGAGCTGGACGGTCGCATACAGAAAGTTAACGAAATGGAAAAAGTGAGTTTTTTCAATGGATAAACGGAGTGTTTGCCAAAATCAACGACTTATTATTTTAGTTTGGTATTCACAAAAAATATAATTCAATGTACTATTTATTTAATAGTTTGAAGATACGTGTGCAAATGTAGCAGTCCCAAAGTAACAATAATAATAATCTGTACATATATCTTCAAACTATGATACAAAATGAACCTTTGTTATGAAATTTGTTTATCAATATCGTAAAACTCGATAGCGCGCGAATTATAATATCTGTAATGTATACCCGCTTATATTCGTTGATTAAAACAAACTCTTATTAACTGTGATATCCGTACCGAAAATCGACGCGTTTGAATAAAAATTTATATAATATAGCAGTTAACGTTTTTGCAGAACCGAAAACTCATGCCAAAGTTTCTTTTGAAAGAGATGGAGTCGCTCTACATAGAGGAGCTCAAGTCGTCTGTTAACCTACTAATGCGAAATTTAGAATCTTTACCAGTTTCAAAGGGTTCGATGGACGGTAGATACGGACTGCAGAAGCTGAAGCGTCACACTCCTCGTGACCGCAACCGCTGCCGCAGTCAGGGTTCCCTCGCGAAATTGGAGGGCGACTCCGCTGACTCAGACCCACAACTAACAAAAATGGATGTGGGTCTGACCTTTCCATTAGAGGTCATTGTCATGGAGGTTAAAGGTATTAAAAGTTTGACACCAAATAGAATTGTTTATTGTACCATGGAAGTTGAAGGGGGCGAAAAGTTACAAACCGACCAAGCGGAAGCCTCGAGACCAATGCAAGTATTGCGAAAATTAAAATTGCAAATTGTAATATATAAATAAAGCGAATAATGTTTTTTCTCTTATTAATCACAGGTGGGATACGCAAGGAGATTTTACGACGATGCATCCATTACCAGTTGTTAAAGTACGTCTTTATACCGAAAATCCTGGTATGTTGGCTTTGGAGGATAAGGAATTGGGTAAAGTTATATTAAAACCTACACCTCTTACCGGAAAAGTGCCAGAGTGGCACCGCATGACTGTCCCCAGAAACAATGTGGATCAAGATCTCCGAATAAAGATAGCTTGTCGCATGGAAAAGCCTTCTAATATGAAACATTGTGGGCATTTGTATGCTCTTGGAAAGTCTGTTTGGAAAAAGTGGAAAAAACGATATTATGTTTTGGTCCAAGTATCCCAATATACGTTTGCTATGTGCTCATATAAAGAGAAGAAAAGTGAACCGTCAGAGATGATGCAGCTTGATGGATATACCGTAGATTACATAGAACCTGTTTCTGCTAATTTAATGGCTGGTATGGACCTTCAAGGTGGCAGGTAAAATCAATGAATATCTAAATTAATCAAATTCATTTTATAATGAACGATTCCAACACCGCGTAGCAAAGATCTTGATCAATAATTTAAATAAAAAAAAAAAAAATATAATACGAAGTATCGTCATTTTTTTTTTTTTGAAGTCTAAAAATGTTTGGATAATTTATCATATCCGGAAGGATATGAGAATATCCTTCATGACTCAATATAATTGAAGTCTGGATTAGGTATTAAATGGATGCTGATTAGAACAGTTGATGCTGCGTACTGTTTAAAACTTATTCCATCTGTTATAAAAAAAAACAAAAATAACATTAAACGTGTGTGGTGTAGATTTAAAATAGTTTATTTAAATTTTTTTAATTACATTCACATTTAATTGTACCTCTTTCAAAAGTATTAACAATCACAATTGTTATAAACTCATGACAACTACGAATCCTTGATCAAAGTTTTTGTCGCGTTGCCAATTGGGCGATCAATTCCAGCTGACGTTAATGGTTTTATGGAAATTAACCTGAATTTCTGAATATGTTTGCAGATTCTTTTTCAATGCTGTCCGCGAAGGAGACAATATTGTCTTTGCCTCAGACGATGAAAACGAATGTCACTTGTGGGTTATGGCTATGTATCGCGCGACTGGCCAATCTCACAAGCCCACGCCGCCTGTCTCTGTGGCTGACAAAAATTCGACCATTAGCAAAATCCAAGGAGACGCCGATAGGGCTCGTAAACACGGAATGGAAGACTTTATCAGCGCAGATCCGTGTAAATACGAGCACGCCTCTCTGTTTAAATTCTTACAAAGTTCTACGTTGGACTACCGCCTGAACGATCCTTACTGTTGTTTGGGCTGGTTTTCTCCCGGACAAGTTTTCGTTTTGGACGAATATTGCGCGAGGTACCGTGCACTTTATTATCGGACGCGTTCCATCGAAAAAACTGCGACCACTCGTTGTTCCTCGATTCATATAGCATTCCCGTATTTCATCCTGCTTCTGTTTCCAGATACGGCGTACGAGGCTGTTATCGCCACCTTTGTTACTTAAGTGACTTGTTGGACCGGGCGGAACGAGGCATCATGATCGATCCAAATTTGATTCACTACAGCTTTGCATTTTGCGCCAGTCATGTTCATGGCAATCGACCGGACGGGGTCGGTTCCATCACGCACGAAGAAAAAGACAAGTTCATGGAAATTAAAGAACGTCTACGTAAATTGTTAGAACACCAAATAACAAATTTCAGGTAACTGGACGGTCGATGTTACCGGGCAACGAGAAACGTCGCCCGAAATGAACGAACTGGTTTCTGTTTCAGGTATAGCTTTCCTTTCGGGCGTCCCGAAGGATCGTTGAAAGCAACATTGTCACTTCTGGAGCGAGTTTTAATGAAGGATGTCGTCACCCCAGTGCCTGCCGAAGAAGTCCGAGCCATGATCAAATCGTGTCTTGAAACCGCAGCGCACATAAATTATGCTCGGCTTGCTTCAGAGGCTAAATTGCAAGATGATTTGAACGGAGAGGTTTGCGTATCGCCGAGTAAGAAGATGGAAGATCTTATTAATCTCGGTACTACCTGCGTTGATTTATTACAGCAGAACGAAGAGCACTACTCAGAGGTATTAAATACATTTTATAGTTCTTTGGTGTTTACGTTTGTTTGTTGTGAGCGAAACTCTCGAGATTTAAAAAGAGGAGAGGAAACCACTCTTGGAACTGACTAATTGGATCCATCGGCTAACAAGAGCACAGTTTCGTTACTATGACGTTAATTATAAAATGTTCCGCATCGTATACCAATGAATGGACATTCTCAGCTGATGACGAATACTTACGATCTAACAATTTGAGTTCATTTGTTTTATGTTCTTACGATTCTCTTCTTATCAAAGTTTACAACTATACAAATACCTCGCTAATTTTAGGTTGCAATTATTATTTTCAGTTGACTTGATATATTTAATGTAATTTCATGATAATTTGCAGCTCTCAAAGGGAAAATCCGAGGTAATTGACACGCAAGTATATGCATTTATCATAGAAAGATTTTTTAGGAGTTCTTTATAGCAATGCTGAACGGTATCACTTAGCAATTTTTCTAGCCTTCATACGCCTAGTTAGACTAGTTTCATTTTTAAATAGAATTACAAGCCCAGCAAATCAAATTCTTAATTTACAAGTCCGTTCAATACCGCAATATTATTATGATTAGCTAATATGTACGCTCTGTTCATTGAAAGCTATGAATATTGTTTTTATTCAAACTAACAAACTTCACGATTCAAATTTTCAGCTTTGTTTGAACAAAATCAAACTGCTATATTACGAATTCTCGGCACTCGATAACTACGACTTAACACTAAAACGTCACCGCGCGTTGTCACAAATTTCGTACTAACTCTTCACCCTCACCTGTAACAGCCTCGACAGCCGGAATAGAAGATTACATTTAATTGCATTTAGTTTTGAACCTTTTAATTTCAGACCCCAATAACTCTCACATCTACGTTTTTGATTTGCATTATTATATATCAGCTGAGAATGTTATAGAATTAGATTTATTACCATAACTTGATTTAGCTACCAAATTATTAACGTTTTGTTGCGTTAACAACGCCTTGCAAAGAATATACGTTTTATCACAAAACAAAAGACAGTAGAAATTCGTAGCGTCTTTTGCATATAGCACTCGAGGGCTTCATCCTCGGAGCAGCGTCCCCACTGCTCTGAGTGGAGATATGTTTGCCCGCCGTATATGTATTTCGTCCAATATTTTCACGTTACGCTCCTACTACACCGCACCGCAGGCATTTGCCTGGTTTAGCGACCTCCTGGTGGAGCACGCAGAGATTTTCTGGGCGCTATTCGCCGCGGACATGGACAAGGTACTTGCCGAACAACCTCCTGATAGTTGGGAGAGTTTCCCACTTTTTCAAATTTTAAATGAATATCTTAGAAACGATGGTGAGTGTCAAGCCTACAAATTATAAAATGGTCAATCGCATTTTCACTACAGTGTCAATTTATATTTAAAATTTCCATATTCACTGTCAAAATTGGCGTTACAAGAATGTCTTATTTCAAGATACTTTTATAGAACAGATGGCATAAGTGTCTTCCCGAGTCGAAATCAAGACCCTGATTTGAACCTCGAAATGTCTAAAAATTCTCATTTAGGTTCTAAGGGATTCAAAACAGGATCTAATCTATATTTTAACACTCTTTTGGTACTGTAAGACCTTATTTCGTTTTATTTGTTAAATTTATTTATATTTTTTAATTTATTAGTTAAACATCCCTAAATATATTAGTCTACATCTTTAATATTAGAATTTTGTTATATTTTATGGATATATATAATATTTTGTTTATATAATGTTCTTTTTAGTTCTTTTTATTTCCTTCAATTTGCTTCAGCCTGCTTGATCCTCTTAGACCTTAAACGGGAAATTTTAGACATTTTCAAGTTCAAGTCGGAGTCTAAAAACTCAGAATCTATTAAATTAGAACCTGCTTTAAAGCTATTAGCTCCTAATTTGAAACTATTTTTGAGGTTCAAAACAGTTTTACATTTCGACTCGGGTTATTATTAGATACTATTTGTCCTTTGCGTGAAAATGTCTCGATTTAAGACACTTTTTTTAGTTCACGGAGAAAAAATATTACGAAATTTGTTATATACTAATATCTCCAAAGTAGATCTGTTCATAAATTGGTTAACTGAAGTAAAAATGTTCGACTGACGTTTGAAGTATTACTCCGGCATTGGCGATTGTCGCGCGAGCTTGACAAAATTTGTTTTATTTCTCGCTCGTTTTACGCGCGGCTCCGCACATCCATTTGCGCCCGTGCGACAGACAATTTGAAGGGCGGCCGGTTCCATCAACATTTGATGCTGATTTTTGCGCCCTTGGTGGTGCGGTACGTGGATCTCATGGAGGCATCAATAGTACAAGGTATCGTCAAGGGATTTGAGAGGGAACGCTGGGAGGTGAAGGGGAACGGTGGGTGCAACACATCGGAGGATTTGTTTTGGAAACTGGATGCTCTGCAGTCCTTTATCTTCGGCCTACAATGGCCCGAGCAAGAGTTCAAACAACATTTGGAGCAACGACTCAAGCTCATGGCCTGCGATTGCATCGAATCGTGCATCCAGAAAACCGACACGGTTTTCCAACAATGGCTCAAGAAAGGCGTTACGTTTATTTCTACGGATTATATTACGCCCTCAGAAATGTGTTCTATGGTTAACGTCATTTTGGATGCCAAGAACAAGAGCTTCAAACTTTGCGCTGTTGATGGCGTAGATGTTGTAAGTCTTGTTGGATTTAATAAATTACAAGTAAGGCATTCGTTATTAAGACGTTATAAATGATATAATGATGACGAGCTGGTGACGAATTTCGTTGCAGGATATTGTGTAGAATAATTTTTTGCATGCAATTGATAATAACGCGATGTTTGATTGTTTCATTTTTCTTAAGTTATTTTAGTTATTTGTTCATATAAAGTAAATGGTATCGTGATTTTGTGTCTTCATATTTTTATTTCATTAATTTATTTTTGATAAATATCTGCAGTAAATTAAATTGAAAACCGGTATACGAATTAATTATTTTCGTAAAAATTCATACGAGTATTATATTATTTACAATAAATAATAACTGTAATTTGATCTCAGTTACCCCGAGTAAAAATACTCATGATTGTTGCTTGATCATTCTGAGATTTTAACAAAACGGTCTCTATTTAAGTTCGCACCTTTCTAGTCTCAAGAGCTAAACGAACTATTCCCTGGTCAATTTTCTTTAAAATTTTATTTAGTAACTTACAATTTTTTGACATGGGTCAAACTGACGTTTTTTGACTAGTTCATTTCGTGGTTGGGACTAGAAGGTGTAAAATAAATTTTCAATTTACCAATTGTACCAAAATTATCAACATATTTTTTTTACCAAAATGTACGTACAACAGCCTTGTTTTACAATATAATAGTCATTTATTAAAAAGAAATAATTTCTAATAACTAATATTATTACATGGTTTTTATTATGTACACCCATGTTAAAAGTGCCTAATTATTCGTAAGAAAAAAAATAATTTGGATTATTTAGGAATTATGAAACGGAAATTTCCTAAATTCCAGCTTTATATTCTAATAAATTCGTTGCAATTTTAATTAGGTAGTATTTGAAAAGTAGTTGAGTTCATTAGGATTTTTTTGGAAATTGAAATGAAATCGACTATTTTTGAAAGTTCTTAATAATGCCTAATCAATATTGCAACAAAATTTATTTGGAAACAAAGCTCCAATTTAGGAAATTTCTGTTTAACAATTCCTAAATAAACCAAATTGTTTTTTTCTTAGGAATAATTAGACATTTTTAAGACGGGCAAATAATTTATAAATATTATTTCGCTATTTTTGAGCGATGGTTGCAATATCGTTCTGACATCATTCGGCAATCCATACAATCAGTACGAGATTTAAAATGATCAATGAGAGACCGGAAAAGTGTTTCATTATTTAGCTTTCCGAGACTATTTTGTTGAAAGCTTAGAATGATCAAGCAACAATCATGAATAATTTTAATCGGGACATTTCATTATATATTATAGATGCGTTGCACTATTTTAACATAAAATTCATTGTGTGTATTCTAAATTTGTAAATTTCCAGCATAAATATCATGCTAAAATAGACGATCTGATAGAGAAGACATCTGCCGGGATGACTCAGGGAATGATTAACAAACTTGTGACTGTTTTGGAAACGACACTTTCCAAACTGTCGCGATACGACGAAGGATCTTTTATTGGATCTATCCTCAGCTTTACGGTACATAAAATTCGATTGATATTCGCTCATTTAAAATATTTATTGATATCATCGTAATTTCATAATGTAATTTTATTCTTACAGAAAGTATCTGGTAGTGGAAAAGAAATGGGACAAGCGTACGTAAATTTCACTAGGAATTGTATGGACCAAATAAGGAGCAAAGTAATCGATGAATTATGGATCCTGACGTTCTTTGAGGTATACATCTATTAAACCAAAACATTATCATGAAATGCCAAAGTTTATAATGAAATTGATTTTAATTATTTATAAAATTGTTGCAGCAATGGTACACGGCACAAATTCAAATGCTTTGTAACTGGCTTTCTGAAAGACTGGATCACAGTTTGCATCTGTATCAGTGTACTTGTCTAGCTCATATAGTGAAAAAAATATATACGGATTTTGAGCTTCAAGGAGTTATGGAGGACAAACTTAATTCGAAGACATATCAGACGATATCTCAGAGAATGCAGACGGAGGAAGCAACTTGTGCCTTATCCATGAACGCTCAGAATGAAGAGTAAGTCTTTTACTACATAGAAAGTTTTATTTTAACTAACACAACATTCTGTCATTCTGGCAATCAATGTAAATCAATTAAATAAAATGTAAAAATTAGTTTTCAATTTCAATAAAATAACAAGAATAGTATCTTAAATATGAAAGTGCATAGATCAGATGATACGATATTTAATCAAAAACGATTTATTATTAATTTAACAATTTTTGGTTCGATATGTATTCGCTAATTTCCGTAAACCTAATGTATCTCGTAATTTGCAGGGGACTTTCAGAGAATGGCAATGACGATGATGTCGAACGACCTAAAACGAAGGTTACTATTGTGGAAACAATTGCAGGAGAAGATGCCAATTATCTGGCGAACGTGAGCAACGTCACATCCAACGTCGTCGGTAAAATGGGTAGCATGTTTGGCAAGGGTATCGGTGGCCTTTCTACAAAATTCGGTGGAGCGACTAGCTGGTTCTAGTTTCATCTTGAAATCTTATTAACGCATTCAAAAACTATATATGTAGAATGTTCCTCAATTTGAAATTGTCTTGAAACGTATACAATCCCAAGAAAAACTCATATAATTATATAACGGAGCAAGAGCAGTTTTTCTTGGATAAGTCAGAGACGAAGAATCAGAATATGGAAATTAGTCTTTTGGTACATAACTATATGCTTTTTCTTGGGTCATGTGAAATGCATTTGATCGCAAGTCGGACCCCAATTTGTTTTCAAACTTATAATTATCTGAATCAGTTGTCAAGCTGTGTCTGCAAACAAACAAGTTAGCTGTAAGATTTTGCGAACGAATGTGAGAGAATTTATAAAATGCGACGTGTATTTAACGTAAATAAAAAAAAGTAACTCGCTTCATGTGGAAAAATGACATTAAGTAACGTCAACTTGAAAAGTAAACGTAAATGTATAGTAGAGAAACTAAACACGGAGTAATGCTAACGTTTTAACAGTATAATGAATAATTATGCAACAAATAATGCACTACGCTGCGTATTCGTATAATCCATAAACGCAAATCGAACTTCCATACGGAACGCTAAACAGCTGCATCTGTAAAAGTTGAATTGTTTTAATATCAACTTCTACTAGAACTCGAAGCAGGATTTTCGTTTTTCGTGACTTAAAGATTACAGAGATTTAGAAAGTTATTGGGTTGTTTCAGATATTGGATTATCTATTTGTGATACTGTTAAAACTGGGATCAACAATTTCGGTTGTTATTTCTCCTTTTTCCGTTAAAATTTGTTTCTTCTGTAAAACCATCACGGTAGTCACCATTTATCACTGGCATCCTATGATTTCACTAATTTGACAGATAAAACGAAATTGAATTTGAATTCTTCGTTATATGCGACAAACTGAAATACGAATTTAAAGTTTGTTTTGTTTTCAGATGTGAATAAGAACGAACTTATTGAATTTCTATGTATAAGATGAAAAGTTAAATGGTTTGATGTGCCTTACAAAGAGACTCACAGATATAGGCTAATTTGGTGGTTTGATTGAAAACAAAAAAGGATATTGAATGAAAATTTCCAAGTCATGAGGATTATTTCGATTTGACACCGGACATTGCACCAACACTCTGCTCATTTCTTAGTATTTCTTGATAGAAACTATATCGTAAGCGAAGGTCCTGGTTATATAATTTTGTTTCTATTTGTTTTCTTCCAGGGACCTTCGCTTCAACGTTCCCACCGTACTTTCTTCATAATCAATATTTTCTGTCGTGTCAGCATTGAAAATGGTATGTTTTAGATTCGATTCACGGTCCACGTTGTCCATTCAGTCCGTCGATTCAGCGGAATGATTCGATTCGAGGAACTTTTCTTCTATCATATCAAAATTTCTAGTATCTACGACATCACTTTGTCTAATGGTTTGACGCCACTGAAATCCCCCCAGCCTATTCCTAGATTTTTTTTGCTTAAATCTAACAATAAAGAGAAAAAAAAACTGGGTGGATGATGAGTGCCAAGATTTTTGACTTAAGCGGATTTTTGACAACAGATTCCCATCGTCTCGATTAAAGTTGACTCCAAACTCAGTCACTCCTTAATCGATCCGGAGGGGCCTTGTTTTTTGAAAAGTGCGTTATTAATAATTCCAACTCTTAGATAATGTTGAATGCACTTAACATCTTTAAGAGCACCTCTTTGTCATCAATTTCTTCTTATTCGGATAATCTAGTATATTTGTCTCTTTGACATTTCTTGTGTAATCGCAAAAACCAAGTTTTACTCTCGCTACGTTTTCGATGCTACGACATGCTGATACAATAATTAATAATTATAATAATAATTCCGTAAAAAGACAAAAAAAATGAACGCCGCGACACGGGTGTCTTAATCTAAGACGCTTTAAATATCATTTTTTCAAGTTTCTTCTTGAATAACAAACTTAAGGACACGTTGCAGGTGTCTTATTTGAAGATCCTTCGGTGTTCGCGGCACAATAGAGACAAATAATTGAATCCTTTGAAATACGTGTTATTGTTGCATATTGATTACTGTTGCAAACTTAAACAAGAACATGACTATAAAATGAAAAGAGTAGTCAGTGCCTTTGATACGATGTAGCTTGGAAATGAATTGGTAAATAGTAACGTACTGTCACCTAATGAATTTTCGCAGATATATAACATGTGACTTGAGGTTCTTGATTCGAACGAAATATACGCCACTTTAATTCCGCAAATAAATTAATAAAGTATAAATAAAAGACAGAATTTGGTTGCCGCGTTGAAAGGTGCGATATTGTTGATAGAAGGAACACAATAATATATTCACTCAATTGTTGAGTGCTAATGCATTTATGCTAATAGTCTGTATCATTAAGCAACAAATCGAAACTAATCTTTGGCACTGAACGTTTTTTATTTTACAGTCGCATTTGATATAGATTTGTATCGCAAATTGTATTATTGATATAAGTAGTAAATATGTTGGAATTCTACGAGACCAGTATTCGAAAAACGAAGATCCAATTATAATTAGAGGTTTTCGAATTTTTCTTAAATAAAAAGAAGGTTGAAAAAAAACATAATAAAATACGTCTGAATAAAAGCTAAAAGTGAAAAAAGTAAAAGGTAATGAACGAATATTTGTGCGTCTGAGCCAAAAAGTGAAATAAGTTAATGCATTAATATTAATGAAATGTAAATCGATTTAAAAATGGCGAAAAATAAATATAAACATAGTTTTCAGCAATTACACCAGCATATGATTATATGTATATGTATATCTTTTTATATATACATGCACATATATTTATACACACTTACAGATCAATATAAAATAAAATAACTAAAACAAATTTCGAAGCAAGATTATAATTTTTTTAGACAAATTACGTATAAGAAGTATATAAATAATTTCCTTGTAACTTGTATTCACATCGAAATGTATTTAGAAAGTTACGATGTAATTGAATTTAAAGAAAAAAAAAAGAAAAAAAAACGATAATGTTACGAAGTTCATATATTTTTATGCACCTGCACTTATTTACGATTAGTTTTTTTTCTTCTGTATTCTATTACTATTCATTTCTTTAGTTATATGCAAATTCATGTAACATTTTTTGAGTTTTGTACATCGGCAAAAATTAAGTTTTAGATTTCATATTTATATCTATAAAAGTTGTTTTTTATTGCCAGGATGAATTTCATCTTTAATAGATGTTTTAAGAGCTGTATGGAGTAAATTGCATGTATTTATTAATTTATTTTTATTAAAGGTTTATTAATGAGTATATTTAAAATAATATATATATATGATCCAAGTTGTTGATTTTCACAATTAACTGTCTTTTTTTTATGTAAATTATTATTAGAAATTTTCAGTGGATAGGAACCAGACATTTTTTATATAGATTATTATTAAATTTAGATTAGTTTTAAGATGGATTTGATTAAAAATCAATTTTTACTCAATTAAGGGGTCCAGCCTAATTGAAAAATACGTGCTTGACCTCAATTAATTCCCACCGATTGATCGAAGGGTGAACAATATTTAAGTAATTGATTACGTCGACTTTAAGGGCCATTCAACAAAAAGAACAGTTCCTCTCACAGGTAAGTAATTCTAATTAAAATAATAATTTTAACTGTAACAAAAAATATTCAACTTATCCCACTCATTGTTTTAGATGAGCCCCTCATCTTCAATTTCAGTACCTGTGATACTGGTGTAATCTTTAAGGATACTTTCATTTATATGATTTATATTTATATAAATACTAAATTTATATTTCATTCATTTATACATGTTTACAATCATATTTGGTACTTCAGTTTAAATTTCATTCTTTATAATAGTACAACATAAAGAAAGCAGGAGGAGCAAAGTGTTGTGATTTTAAAATCAAAAACCTGAATTTTGTCTCTTCCGACACATTGACGATGGTAAATGCGGTCTAAATCTTAAATATTTATTTATGTTATTATAGCACGATCTATCGTCAATTGAAAAAATGATTGAATTTGAAGTCACATATTTTTAATTAAAATTTTTAATTTGCAATAAAAAATAATAGTTCTATCAAAGTTGTCTTTGAACATACCAGTATAATAATATATGTCAACTTAAAATAATTACTTTAGAATATTAAAAACGCTTTAATTTGAATGTTTATATAATATTTATTATGTTTAAAATATATAATAAAAAAATATTTCCAAGTAAGCAAAAATTATTGAAATTCAATCTGCATTTTTCTGTTAGTGACTCAAGAGTAGCCCTAAGAAATTGTAAATTGTAAATTGTAGGAACGTAAAATAATATATTAATATTAATTAAAATATTATGCCTTATTCTTAGGATCCTTTTGGAAATGAGCAAATTCTCAGATTTGTATTCTTGTGAAATAATTAATTAGATTAGTATAAAGTGGTCCTTTGAGCAATTATTATAGATATTGCCGCTTTTAAAACATATTTTGAAATTGATTTAATTAGCAGTTGACTTTCAAACCTGTTATTTTCTCATTTTCGGAGAATATTATCCTATAAGAAATATAAATGGATTACAGAACCACCTTAATTGGCGGGGTTATCTTGAATTCTGAAATAGACATCATTTGGGTTCATTACAGCTCCAATCTCTAAGGATAAAAAATAGTTTCATATCAGAAGATTATGCATATTTTTTTTGGCAAAAATATCAATTCATTTTAAAGCATTAGTTTTTAAGTACTAAATGTTACAGGTCGAAACCCGGAAAATATAGCATGACGTGTACACACCTCTTTAAGCCGCTCGTCGATACCCGTATACAGAACACTGACGTGTGCACAATCCCTCTGGTGACAGTCTATGGAGACATTTATTATCGTATAAAAGACGTTACAGGAAGCGCAATTTAAGTTTGAAATACTTCTTGGAAACCTTCGAATGTCACGCTTAATGAGTTGATGGTAAGGTGTTGGAATTGTTGCATTTGATGTTGTCGAGAAGGGTTAACGCAACGTGTTGAACATAACAGTCAAAATAAATATTATTAAATAATTTACTTACTGTGTAACTAAGTATAAAGTTCCATATGACTTAATTTTTAATTCGAAAAAACTTTAACTGTCTTAATTTTGTATGTAATTTTATTCTAAAATATAAAATGAATTATATATCTATATATTCTTTTCTGTACTTAAAATTCCAAATAAATATGATACAAGAGATACAGTTTATAGTCAATAATCAAGTACAAAAAATAATTGAATATTAATTTAATTATATAATAACAGTATTTAATTTTTACTTAATTTCCGTTTTTAAATAAAATTTTAATCTAAAATTGAAACTATTTTTAGTATAATTATATAAATAATTATTATATTAAATATTATAATTCAGATGTATAATGGAAAGGTGTAAAAAAGGATAATTATGTAAACATTTTGTCATAAAGTCGAGATTTTATTCCTGCAAAAATTAAATCTACAATTTTTATCTTTTTATAAAATTTACATAAATACTGTTTTAAATTTTATTTTCTAAAGTTTAAAATATAAATTAACAAAATTAATGTACAATAGTTATATCAGTTTATTACACAATAAATATTTAACTCCTACTTAAAATCTAAGCATTTCAATTTACAAGAATTAAGCCTTTCTCTATACATTTTAAACTTTAGAAAAATGAAATTTTTGACAATATTTTATTCATCATCGATTTTGTTATGAACTTTTGTATCATTGTTTAAAACAATGTTAATTCACACACACTTTAAAAAAATTAATGTACACCCAGCATACAGATAATATACATAAATTTGGTATTGTGAAACTTTTAATAAATGCAATTCAATCATTAAAATGAACCATTAATGTGGATTTATGTATAACAATACTTGTTCAATTATTTTTTTAGATTTTTATTTATTTTTATTTTTGTTTTCAATATCTTCAAAACTAATTTGGAAAATTGTATATTAAGAATGTCATTAAAATAATTAATTATGCAACTAACTATTAAAATTTTTTCTCCTTTTAGTATCACAATATCTTTTTTAAATGCAAAATATTATAATATCAATATTTTCATATTTAAGTACCATATAATTAAATTTTGATGATTTTGCGATATGAAATAATTATGAGAAATTAAATTTGATAACTTAAAAACTTACTATAAAAAATCAGTCTTAAATATATCTTTTTTTTCTATAAATACTTGTTATTCTTTAATAACAATAGTTCAATGATAATAATATTAATAATTTGCATATAACATTATTAGTAAAAGTAATTGCAATAATAATAATAATAATAATAATTAAGACTAAATTATTACACAAAATTATCTATGCATTTAATTAATTCTTTAATAATCACTTATATTATTAGATCAATTTATGGATTAAACATGTTTATTTCAATTTTTACTAAATTTAAATTTAATAATAAGTTATTTAAATGCATAGATTGTGTTCTGAAAAAGCGATATGTTGCATATTTAACATTCCTTTTAATTAATTTTAAATATTAATCAGTGTTACGCATTTGTTTACTACTGTACATGTAACAATTGCTCGGCAGCGTACATTTAAAAACAGTCGGTTTAAACGAGTTAAAATATACTTGGGTAATAATAATTTATAGTAATCTATTTCATCTTATAAAAATTGATGCACTTTTTACACCTTAAACTTAAAAGATAATATTAAACGAAGAAATAGTAATAATAATAATAATAAATAACTAAGTAATAATATTCTCAGTTTAATAACACCAAATATATTTGTACAACAATGTTCAGATGTATTTCTTATAAAATAATATTATATTTATTAATGTAGATATTTGCATTTCTTACACAAATAATAGTTGAAATAAATAAAATAATCAATCATTGCCTGACTTGATTTTTTCATAATTAATATTAATAATAAACTTGAAATTTTATATTAAAACTATTAAAATATTTGTTAACCCTTATTTTTTTAATTAAATTTGATATCAATGTTTAAATGATAAAATAAAGTATAAGGCAAAATTAATGTTTTTATTTTTTATTTATTTATTATATAAAATGATATAATAAAGTAGCATTTATTATTATTCATTTAAATAAAACACATCAAATTCATGTCAAATAAAACTCATTCTTTATTTCATTAATAATATAAAAAATTACAAAACAATGTTTTTTTATGATTTTTAATATATCTTTGTATATGTAATATTTTACCATCACTTTAATTAAATTTGTTAATTTGCAAAGAAAACTAATTTAATTAGTTTAAAAAAATTTAAATATTTAAATTTAAAAAAACATTAAATATTATTGTTTCAATTTTTTTATGTACAATTTCAATGATGTAATGATATTATATATTAATGAAATTTTATACATTGATAATGAATGATTCGTTTAAAGCTATAATATGAGTATATAAATATTATATAAATAAGTAACAAATGTTTCAGGAATAAATATTTTTATGTTTATTTTAAAAACAAACAGATGCATTGTAATTAATATTTAAATAATTTAAAAAATATTAATTTGTACTAAATACCTTTTTCATAACAAACAATATTTTAAGTTATACATTTTTAATTTACAAAAAGTTATACGTTTATAATTAGTATTATAA
>JABFQC010002338.1:0-16430 GCA_022817085.1 Psilanteris sp. ZL-2020
TACGTATACTGTTTATAAAGATCGACAGTACAAGAGCTGTGCTGATATGCAGTAGAACTCCATCCATCAGCTTACATATCTGATGAACTATCGATGGTGTCAGCAATCTGCACCGGACCAATACTTGACCAATCGTAAGTTTGATGATGTACCTTTGCGATCGCATCTCGTAGAACTATATAGCATATCTTATTTATATGCCGAGACTCGTCACTTAAAAGCAAAATCCTAGTGAGATTTTTATGAAGAAAATGTACATAAAAAATGAAGATTGCCTTTCATATAACATTTAGATACCAAAATAAAGTTAGGTCTTGAAAGTGGAAGATATATGAAGACGTTATTCATATCCCAGAAACTTACTATAAAATTACCTAAGTCGTTGTTGATAATTTTTTTACATTATCAGCTTAATTTACGCATGCATTAGCCGAAGATCAAATACTCGCTCTCGCAACGAGTTACTTAATGCACACTTCGCGTGTAACGTAATTTACGAAGACACCAGAATTGCGCGTCAACTAAAACTTAATCCACATTAAAATCAATTTTTCGAATTCCAATAAGATGGCACAGTTTTAGTAACTACCTCTCATTTTTGTTTATAAATTCACGAACGCTGAGACCTTCTGACAACGAGGATGGTGCTTACAAGATGCGCTCGCTTATACATATAACATGAAAGTGAGTGAGAAGCCAAGGGATAAGGGAATGGAAGCGTGTGCGGAGCGAATGAATCGCCGAGGAAAATTGAATTTTCGGTCGTAAGGATGGGCGAGGGTAGAAGCGAAACGCGAGACATTCTGATGAAGACGAGTACGGAGGCTCCGGAAAGAAGAAAAGTCAAAGACATCGAGAATGGAAGAACGGGCACACGATGCAAAAGGAGGTGGCAAAAGACGAACCTGACGAATGGACGAATGCGAGCCTCGTGCATGTGTATACTCAGCGTGTGCGATGCGATGTTGCCAAATCTGCGGTTTTTCTCTCTACATTCTCTTGGCTTGTTCAAGGGTTTTGGCAAATTTTTTCCTTACAAACTGCTGAGGTGTGAATTGCCACGCTGAACTTGGTGCATTCAAGTCAGTTAACCACAAATTGCCAAAGACCTATATTTCTGTTCGCGAGCATGTTTCGTTGTTTTATGAAATCAGCGTGCGTTTGCGACCGGGTTACCTTGTAATTTATGCCATGCAAGATTAGTCTTTAGCCGTGTCTTTGAAGTTCGGATTAAAATGTTGTCAGTTTTGCGAGATGAACAGGGTGGCGCAGCAACGCCTTCGATGTGCTTCACAAAATGGGACAATCTGTCGGATAAGGAAGGGATGGTTTATCGTAGGTTACAATATGCAACGTATTATTTATAAATCAAATTAATCTTAAATTTGATAACGCTTTGCAACATTTTCAATAATTTCCAGAATTTTATGAATATCAATTAGATACTGCGACTTTAAGAAATTCATTAAAAAAATGCGCTACGCTGTAAAGAGAATAAGATAAAGTTGAAAAGTAATTGTTTGAATCTGAAAAATAAATTATTACAGTGTCATAAACAAAAGTATACAAAGTTTAGATGACATTATTTAATGATAAAAAATCATTTCCATCAGTCTCGGAGAAGGCGTACACTTTCTCGCAGTATTAAGAACTGTATTATTTCTGACAAGAATCTCAAAACTAACATACTACTTTTTCGAGGCTGTTCTACAGAACTTGAACAGTTGTATAACAAAATAGTAATTTAAAATTTTTCGTATCTTCCAGTAAATTAGATGAATCAGAATGTATCCGAATGAAAACTCAACTCAAAGAGTTAGATATTAAATTCCATCGGCTGATAAGTAGACATCACCAGAAGCTTCACCCAAAATTCAGCTTCCACGATTTTAGAAATTAATGTGAAATGTTTTCTTGACACAGCAATCTTGTGCGCGGAATATAATATAATGAAAATTTCATTTTTAACTCCTATTGCTGCTGATAGACATAAACATCCACGCAAAATTGAACATTTCTATTTAATGTATCACAAGCAAAGAACGAACACTACGCGTAACCTAAACTCCACTAATATATTTGTAATATTGAAAACTTGAATGCATGGAATATCATACGTATAAAATAATCACAAATGAGATTTAAATAAATTTATGTAAAAAATATAATTGTGAAATATATCTTATATATATTATTTTATGTATAATATTTATATTAATATAGAATTTTATTTATCTTAATTTGAATTAAATAAATAAAACTATAACATATAAATTGTGAAATATATATACATATTTTTACCAAAGATTACTACTGCTAAAATAAAATTAATATTTTATAGACGCAATATCTGTTATAATTTAATTGTTTTTATATTAATTTTAGGAGCAAATTTAAAGCTTTAAATTGTCCTAGAATCAAAATAAATCTTTTATGGACGTTTCTATTCTGTTAGACTATATAATACAACATTAAATAACTGCGAATACATCTTTTACAGCTTTCCGTATGAAAATACAATTACTCTGTGACTGTATTACAACTGAGTTGCGAAGGTTTTCTAAAGTATTTTATGAATAATACAACATAAAGTTACTTTACATGATGTTTTTAAACAATAAATCAACTATTCGTATACTTTTTAATGAAAAGTACTAACAATTATACAAACTTTTTTGACATTTATCTTAATTAAAACCACCTCAAACAAATGTTTTTATAAACGTTGTCAATTGCAAAGAAATATTTCAATCTACTTTAGTTAAAAAATGAAATTAAATTAAATATTTCACTTTGACGAATGATTACAATAATTTCTTATAATAATACATAATTAGAAAATTTTAAAGCATAAATTCTATTTTAATTATATTCAGAAATGAACATTCTAACAGATACACGCTTTAAAAAACAATATCAACTATATAAAAATGTATAGAATTCAAGATATTACTATGATTAAAATATAAATGAAAATATTGTTAAAAAGATTTTTCAAATATATTTAAAATCATTTTTCAGCAATTTGAAATGTTGTATTATAAATATAAAAATGTTGCATATTTGTTTTTATGAATATTTACTTTTGTATACTATAATCCTTTTTTTCTATTTATCGTTTATTTTATTTATATAAAATATGTTTTTTTTAAATCTGATTGATGTAATGCGAACGGTCATATATCAACAAGTATTCACACCGAAAAGTCATACAACGTGATGAATTTGAATATTTTAACTGATTTACAAATTTAAATAAATATTCGAATTAAAAGATTAATATATGACAGATGGAATGTTTAAATAATCTGCATAAATTAATTAGAGAAGAGTGAAAAATTCTGTGCGTTGCATTTTTACACGTAACTCTAAAAACTTTTTATACATTTTAATTACATCGGCAAATTTTTCTGCAAAATATTATTGAAATAGAAAGTTCATTTTGCATTTAAATAGCAAAGATATATTATTAAAATCTATGTTAAATAATGTATTTTATTTTGTTCGAGTTATCGTAGTCTTATATTATGTCTTAATGATATTAAGAATATAAGGATGTTCTTTAAATTTATATCTTGGGATAAAAAAGGTCAATAAAATTTTTTATACTTTCCAAGAAAACATTTAATAATCTGGATTTTTAGTGTAAATTGTCGATATATATTATACAATCTTGTTTACTGTATTTAAAAGTCTAAGAATTAGTTTTAACAAATGCTGCCAATTTTAATACATTATCGTATAATAAAAATTTCTTTAATATCTCCTACAACTAGCAAACTTTTATAACATTGGAATACCGCGACAGTTCCCATGAGGTCATTTCCATGCAATTTTCATAAGAATCTCACAATTGTAAGAATTCTCAAAAGATTCTTCGTTCATTTTCGCTCAACTTCCACGATGTAGCCTCATCATTTTTATATAGAAAAAATTTGATTATACCTTAATCAATAATCAAATTCGGCATAAAAAACTGTATCGTCTAAAACTCGATTATACCTTTTCCGATTCTTTATTATTTATTGTAGTTATTAATAGATTAGAGTAAATCCATTTTTAATCTGTCAGTTTTCTCTTCATTTAGTTCAGAAAAATATTTTATAATTGTTGATTCATAATTAAACATATGACAACTAAAAACTCATTTGTCATAAATTGATAATAATAATTTAATACAAATAAAAAGTTTTAATAGTAAAGTTTTACTTTACGAATGAAAGTTTTAATGTATTCAAAAAGTTCTTAGGTGAATCTATCTGAACTAACATATATATATAACTGTGAAACATAGAAACATCTCCAGTGTACATTTAAAAAATTTTATTAACAGTAAAATAACAAGACACTCACTTCTCATGTATTATTAAATTACATACTGTAGTAACTTCGAATTTTTATCGCAATCGTCTTTCAGAAAATAATGAACATTTTTACTGGCATTGTAAAATTATAATGAATCATGTAATATATATTTATTTATAATAATCAATGCTACCCGCTATTGCACAACGTTCATTATTTATTTATTCTCATTTGTTTTCTCCATTGTTACAAAAATAAAATTTGCCAATAAAAAATAATTTAGCTGATTATAAATTTTGTATTGGTAACATCTAGATTAATTAATTAATATGATTCGTTTATATATAGTATCAGATAAACGAAAATAATTGGTTATTTAATTAAGCAGAATGTATAATTATAATATTACATATTATTAATAAAATAAAATTGATTATAAATATTATTCAAATAATATTTTCGTATTACATTTCGGTGAAGAATTCATTTATTTAACAATAATTTTGATTACACAATTTTATGTACTTTTATTCTTCCTCACAAATCGTAACAATCTATTAAATACAATTTGTTGCAATTTAAAAATGATAAAAATTCGCTTACAATATAAACAATTCGTTTTGTTGAATATACAACTTTTCATTTTGGGGGAAAAAATTACCCAAAAACAGCATTTTAGGAACATAATAAGTTACTTGTCATTGCCATAATTATTATTAATATTAAAATTGGAAATAATTTAAATTGGAAAAGTAATTGGTTGGTATATGAAATTGAATTTCTCGCATAATGTTCGTAGCAATGTAAGCACATTGACAGGAGACTTAATTTACAAAACTATACTGCTTCTTCACACATGGACTATACGTTCTATTTTGCTACACATAAATTAACAGTCAGTAATTTGCAAATTGTTCGAAGCAAAATGTCGACAATCATTTTTCTTGCAGCTTTAACATTTTTGTTATCCTTCAATATACGGACATAGCTTCCTAGTTGTATTGTCGGAATATTAATTTATAGTTTCGTTTCAATTGCACATCTATTTATTCTACGTGATAAATTTTAAGCAAATAAAACACCTTATATGATATAAAATATAAAACAATGTAAATAATGTATATGTCATACATAAAATAGGAATCGTGTATTTTTGAATAAATTTAAATGCAGAAAAGAAAATGCGCTGTTGTCATATATAATAAACATAAACCATTTATAAAATCGAATAAACGATTTTATAACTTTATATAAGAATGCGTAAACATTATATTTTACAATGGCCTCATATTACTCCATTCGAAGCAACGATTCAGTATTTTTAACGTTTTTGATTATTCAGTATTATCAATTACCAATCTATTCTCAAAATTATTCTCTTATCCATGTCACTCAACATTAACTCTATGAATAGCGGTGTTCAAATATTCTAGCCGCTCATTAAAATAATTTTTTGTCTTTAAACTTATATCATAGTTAGAAATAGCATTAATTTAAAATTAGTAATAATCTAATAATAAATTTATGACAATTGGTTAATGTACAAAATTAATATCCCCCTTCCTTAGTGGTATTTATTATTAAAAAAATAATTTCGTTATTACAATGCAAGAGTTTCCTTTTATTATATAATCAAATTTCTGCCTGAATTAATTAAAATTCTATTACAATAATCATTCGTTAATTAATTATTATACAGTTTTTTACAGTAAATGAATGATATTATTTGTTGAAATACGATTACATAATAATTTTTAATTAATCGTATATTAATGTGTTGTATCAGTAATTTACGTACCGGACTGGAAATAATTTTTACAAATCCCATTTTTATTTAATTAATGCTTATTATAAACCCTATTTATAAACGTATTTAAAAGCTATTTATATCAATTTAGATCACCATGAAATCAATTTTCATCAGCTAACATTACTTCAATGTTAAGACGTTATTCGATTTGATATTTAATGGTAATTACTCAAATTAAAAAGCTTTATAAAATTGATTTCATTCTAAAAGTAACAATCTGGAAAAAGTGACTGAAAAATAATTTAAAAATAAGCATTGCATTAGTGCAAATCCATATTAAAAATAAAATTAATTATATGGAAACAAAACGAATTATGAAACATAAACCGCAGGAATGTAAATCCTTTTTAAACCCGCAATTGATTTTACCGTAAAATAAACGATGTACAATATTTATCGCTAAATGATAGAAAGAACGTATACTATAATTATAAGTATACCCAAATAAAAATAAGCAGTGAACGCAACTTTTTTTCGCGTTTCAAACCATTGATTATCATGATTGGTTTGGCCGTTAAACGAATCATCAAATTAGATTGCTCAAAATGACTCATAATAAGCCGAATATGTGAAATTAGAAATCAACATTCGAATGAAATGATTACCAGATGACAACACGGGCGACAACGTAGACAATAACTGTCAAAGCAAATCAGTCCCTCGAAAATTTATTTTACTCGCGTTTTTGCGTCTTGGCGTAAATTTGACAAAAACACTCGAAAGCGAATGATATTGGAGTCGGTTTGTTGGCACAGACCTGTACTTCACCTGGTTCCCATAGTCGCGTGTATATCGACGTGTCGGTCCAGACCGTTTAAGCTGAACAAATCCACGGAGTGTACGTAATGCCGCAGCTTGGTGGCGAACGCGCTTACATACGTAGAACTTGGTTGCCTTAACGTTAACGTTATTACGTCACGTTGCCAGCCATTGGCCGAGTCGCCAAAGACCGGAAGTTCCAGAATCACGAATTTTCTCATCAATCCGACCAGTGATATGCGACAGATTTAGGTAACCGCAAAGACGGAGCCTGAAAAGTGGCGACTGGTATCAAATCAAGAAAAGACGTGTACATTTTATCGATTTTTCATGAGACGTTGAAAGGATGAGACCCCGTTTTTATTAACTTCCTTTTTCTTAGCTCCAGTTTCTTTACATCCCTCGTTCGGCTTTCATTTTTCTTTTGTGTCGTTTCTTTTTACGTATTAAATTCAACCGGTTTTTATGCACAGAAGGGTCAAGGGTTACGCTGAATCAAATGCAAAGATTAATGTCTCTTTGTTTAAAATAAATCGCTTTTAAATTGATGAAACGTTTTTCTAAAGAATAAGCAATAATTAACATAGTCTGGAGAGATATGTTTTGCATTCAATTGAAGTATCTGGATGAATTTAAGCTCGTTGAAAAACGTTTAACAAAGTTCTTGTCAGATTTTTTGGTCATAATTAACGAAAGGCTGTTAAAGGATTACTATTTTATAGAATGTTCTGCAATCGGTTATATAAAATACTAAAATATTACAGCGATTAAACGTTATGTAAATAAAGATGTCTGGGATCATGGCTTTCAGTTCGTTGGTCCGATAGATAGTGGATGTTTTTCATTTCAAATGACCCTGAAACTTTTTCTATTTGCAATCAATTTTTAGCGAATACTTTATACTTTATTACGCAATCACTTTTAAAGATTTAAAGAGTCACGTTTATCCGTTTATAATTAACAAATCTGTATTAATTTTTCATTTTTATACAAATATAATAAGAATAATAATCTTTAATATACTTTACAGGGAATATTCTGAGAAATTACTCCGGTTAAATCGAAATTAAATTGAAGTTATTTTTCTACCTGACAAATTACGTAACAAATAATATACTCACATTTTCTGAAAGTTCAACTTCAGAAAATAACCATAAAATCAATAGAATATAGTGGTTTTTTTCAAAATCGGTAATCACATTTCTTTAAAAATGTTCCAATAAATGTGTCGGAAAAGAAATTTTTAAAAACATTTTGATTTCAATTTATGAAAAACGTATTTCGAAGTTTTATAAAAAGTGATCACCGCTTATTAAAACTTAATTGTTATTATTAATGAACGGACTACGAATGAGTAGTCGGTTAATAAGAATATCAACCAATAATCAAATCATTGAATTAGCTTATAGCTAGAAAGCAACGAATATAATCTATTTTAATTTAACAAGGCACTAATTTGTCGTATTTGCAGCAATAAATTGCGGACATTGATGCAGTCAATAAATATTCTCGGTGCACGGTGCTTTACCATCCTGGTTGCGTTAAGCACACTTTAACCACACCGACCGAAAACTATACCAGATTTCGCAATTCAACGTTCTCTTCTCATTAACAAAAAAGACATAATAAGCCAAGAAATATTGTATTCAATTATAATATTTATAATAATTTTTCGTGATGTTAATAATTTTCCAACCCGTAAATGTATAAAATTACAAAACGTTTCGTACTGTATATATTTTTTACATTGCAAAAATTTCATAAATTACGTTTTTAAATGTTTAATTTAAAATCTCATTTTAAAATAAACAAAATTTAACGCGCAACCATCAACATCCAAATAATTAAAAACTATAATAATATATTGATACGGAAGTTTAAAAAAAAAAACTGAAAATAAATTATATAAAAAGAAGTTTACAAATTTATGACTGTAATATATTACTTTTATAATTAATATAACACTAATTTATGACGTCGACTTTTACTGCATAAAATTATATATAATACATTAATAGTGAATTCTAAAATGAATTCAAATATTTGTTTGTTGCTGAAAAGTGCAAATTCGCACATTTCAGTTGTAGGTTGACCAAGCTATTGTTGTGGGTCTAATGCAAGGTTAGAGGAATGTTGTATACATTTTCGCACCAAGCGCGGCACGCGGCAGCATTTAATCATTAATTACGGCAACAAGGACATGAGTTATATAGATAAAACTTTGTTACACAATAGTATAGGATGGTGGTTAGAGCTACAAACTACCTGGATTACCCGAGCTAATCCGCACTGTACCCATCTGACAGTTTGTATCAGACTATTTGGATCGGCGTGCAGATTACCTGTCGCAGCTTTCTAGATTACTCGAAGCAACATTTTCCTGCTGTCACGTTCTTTCAATATTTCGTGCAAGAAATTTCAGTTTAATTTTATATATCGCGTTATACACGAACGTAAATCTTTTAAAATAACCTGCAATAATGCCAGACGTCTTCGGGTCTATATATTTTTGGTATGTTTTCCGTTACGCGCATAATTATAACGGTGATTTTATACTTACCGAAAAAAAAAGTTGTGTTTTTCGTGTGGATACGTTCATCCGAGCCAAATCTTTCCGAACCATTCTTTATTCTTTTCTTTATAGGAAGAATCGGTGAAATTGCGTATCATTTCTTGATATCGATTTTTCCAAGTTAGTGCGCGCACAAGTTGGAATATTAAAATGATTTTTCTTTTCTTTATGTTAAGTTCTTAAATTTATGAATAGTACAGATAATAAAGATAAAAGGTTTTATAAAATTAAAATATTCAATTCAACCTTTCACATTTAACAACTGTATAATATTTTTATCCGTTCTAAAAGCACTGATTGCGAACGTACGTTTGTTATATTTCTCGCAGATTTATTTACGTTTCACGAAAATTTTACAAAGTCTAATATGGTAAATAAATAAATTATCCCATTTTGAAGATCAAGAGCTAATTACAAAATACAATTAACAATTAATATAAAATCACTACTTTTTGCGGTGTTTTTTGAAAAGCCTTCAGTAAAATAATATTGTTCCACCAGTTGAATTTTTTGATGAAAAATTAGTACTTTTTGATACGATGTCGAGCTCGTTAAACTTTTGTAATTCTAAACAATAAAATGTATCAATTAAGAAACCACTTGATAAGTGCAAATGCGCAGCATAAATATCAGTTTACATAGAAATGAATCCACTTCAATTTCAAGTAGTCAAATTGCATTTACAGACGTAAGATTTTCTTTCGTCTTTTAACGTCATTTTTCCAATTTTGTGAGCATTCTTCTGAAAAAACAAAAGCAAACATGCCGTTTGTATTTTTTATTTATTCCTTTATACACCGTAGTAAATAGTTTCAAAGCTTACAGTTTTCTATTTCCATTCAGAATTTTCAAACATTTTCGGAAATTCGAATGCTTGTCTTTTACAGTTTAAATTATTTGTCTGCTCCGCAATTTTTTGCATTTTATTCAAACTTTAAACAAAAATATATCATATACTTTGATATTACCAATACGCTTTAAATTTTAACGTGTCAAACGGGTAAGAAGTATTTTACGCAAATTACAAATTTCACCTGCGACATATTTTGGGAATACTGTTATTAAATTTTGCTTCTACGTTTCAAACGGCCCAGAAACTTAATATCCAAGTTTAGTACATTTTGAAGTGCAAAATACACTTTAAACAAAGCAATCGCCACTTCCGTTCCTTCTATACAATAGTAAGTGTAAACTTAGAATGTAATTAATGAGATTCCAATCTTGCAAACAGCAGCGTAAACATCATCAACGGTGTGACAGATGTAGTTGTACAACCTTTGAGTCAGCACAATATCCACTGTCCAGTTCAGTGACGTGAACACCGCATGACAGTAACCTAATGAGCACCTCACCGTCACAAACTTACATCGTCGTAATTGGCAATTTATTCGAAAAATTATACATCTGCAAAATTAGAAGAACCGCTTCATAATAATTCTGTTAATAACCGCGGAATTTTAAACTTGGAGCATTCCTTTTCAAATATACAACTATTTTGCAGAAAGTTATTTTCAAAGCCAACCTAAATTTGTACTTGACGAAAATAAAAAGTGTTTAAATATAGAAATTCAAATATAATTAATTAAATCAATTTTCCTCGCCTTAAATGGGATTTGTTCAATAATCCAATTCATTTTTTATCATCAAAAATAGCGAAGATTAATGAAATACAATAAAAAAAATTAACGAATTTTATCACTAAAATATATATCATATATTTTTAAATTATCTAAAAAGTTCAAGAAATAAAATGAAATATAAACTAAATTTTCTTTATTCACATTAATCAATTCCAAACCGATTTCATCTGATTTCAATGATTTCAAATAATATTTTTTCCCAATCTGTATATAAAGATTTGCTATCTTATAGCGCCATGATTATACGAGTACAAAATAATTTAGTCAAATGGAAACGGCTGGTATTTTCGATAAAGCTTCGATCAAGCGAAGCTTAAGCTTGTATTTGAGATTGATGATCGACCAATTTTCAACGAAGCTTGGCTTATCGTTGAGCCTGCAATGAAAAATCAAGCCGTGTTAAAACCATGGCCTCAGAGAACCTATTTTTGTTTACTGCCATTTAATTCAATTCTTTGTTTAACCCTCTCGACCGATACAATTTGAAATTTTAAAATGGCCATTTTAAATAAAGAAAATTTTAAACAAATTTGCGTAAAAAAATTATTTTTAAAATCGATCAGTATTTTATGAAAAAGATACTATTTTCTTTTACAACCATAATGAAGCAATTGATTTTTATCAATTTTACTATCCATGTCAGAAAGGTAATCGATTATGATAACATTTCCATATTCTACTATATATATTCTAATAAAATTGAACTATTGTGAAAGAGTTGGTAATCGGAACAAACTCATGCAAAACTAAGAAACTAATCGCCGTGACCCTACCTGTCGTGTCGCTATTCTAACAGTAACACGTGTTTTCAACATGTCGAACTCTCGAGACAGTGTCAACGGAACTTCGCGCCTAACTTCTTGATTGAGCTCTGAATCAGGCACTAGGGAATTGATTATTGTTAAACAATATTATTAATATAATTTCAAATCACATTGCATTTTTGTCTGCGGATATATTCTATTACATTCGTAAATTGAATAATCCAAATTTAATATAATATACAAAATGCAAACACTCAATGGATAAATTATTAAATTACTTCGTATATAATAAATTACTAGCTCCGTGTTTAAAGCATATCGTCTGAAACACCTAAGTTATATACATCGTAAAGGATGATACGTTAATATCTTCTGATTATTTTCAAAACATTCTCAATTATTTATCATCGCCTGCTAGTTTTAGTATTTTATTCAGTTGCTAATTTCGGGTCAGTTTACAATTCTGAAGAAATTGAAAAGTGAAAAACCAGCAAAGTAGTTAGAAATGTTCCAACGGAAAAGTCACACATAGTTGATACGTAGAGCTACTTTTTCATACAAGTACTGGTCCATTTTTCAGAAATTTAGTTTCCATGAATGAGCTCAAAGTTGTTTTCCGTTTTAGCAATGAGTTTTCGTTCAAAGTGCTGGAAGACATGTTTCTCATATATAAATATCATTACGGGATCTCGGGATCATTTTGAGATGCCCCTTAACGATTATTATGATTGTTCTATATATATAGGATATAGCAGATTTTGTTTTTCCGATAATTTGGATAGTCACTGTATAGCTTCTTGGGTTTTCTAGAAGGTTATGGATATGGAACGACGAAGATGAAGTCACGTTAAGCCATAACTATTTTCACAAAGAACATTATCTCGATAATCCATTTCGTTATATTCTTATATTACCCCGAAACATTTCAGTAATCTTACCATCAAACTCTAAGATATTTACCAAATATCTAAACTATCTACTAATTGGACTTATAAACTCTCCAACTTGATGGTCATATCTAACTCGAAGCTAGAAATGTATATACTATTTTAAAATAAATTATTGACATTAATGGTTCGCAATAGTTTGCAACTGTTATGCAAATCTGCTATTCGTGTCATTCATAAATTATTTCATTAGATAAATGTTAACTTAAAATATGTCTTCAATTTATTTCTATCTAATACGGAACCTCTGAAAGTGAATTTAGTTTAATTTTAATACTTATTTTTATTTTACTTGAAGATACATCTAATAGCCTATCTTATATTAGAATCATTGTAATATCCACTATAATTTACAATTTAATTAAGCATATTAGTTACGATCTAATTCTAGATTATAAATTAAATCTTATATAAGGTAATAGGTTGCAATACCATATTAGATGATAGAATTAACGATAGCAAAATTAATTTCAGGACATTTAGTAACTTGTCCAATTTTCTGCGAAATTTTATTCTTCATTTAGCATTTAATTTGGTATAAAACACATCTTTCAATGTACAATATAATTAAACTTGAGATATATTCGAAACACGACAATAGTTATGTTTTAATTTAGTTAGAATTAATTCATAGATTTTAATAGCATTCACCTTAGAATAAATATTACAGAATAATTAAAGAAATTGTAAATTAATTTTTATTAATAAAGTATTAACATTTGATATTGGTTATAATATACGTTCTATTTTTAACACGATTTTTGAATTATTATACACGTTGATATATGCTATCAATGGTCGCAATGCAGCGATGATAAATGGAGGGCAACAAATGGATATATACGAAAAGAAGTGATGACGATAACCCGTAGCTTAAAAATTAAACAAATAGATCAATTATAACATAGCTTTATTACTTAAAAGGTTATTTTAAAAAACCCGTTATTTATACTTTACACATATTTATAAACGAACTAATTTATTATTTAAAGCATCTACGTTTAAAATCATACGAAAATGCAATGCAACGTTAACATAATAATTTAGCTAATTACTCTTAAATTACATTCCGCGAATTTATATAATTCATTACATAAATGAACACAATTTGTATACAGTCCACTGTCAACGGAATATAATTATTTCCTGTTCTAAATATTTCTAAAGCATCGCAAACTCGTGAAATTATTGTCATATTATTTTGCCGTGATTCTATTCTCCACCGTGTAAAATAAAAAAATATTAACAAGAAATTTGAAAACCTCACGCTAAAAGTATGAATAAAGTACGTGGAAATAACGTATATTAGAATCACATCGAACCGCTTAGTTGCACCTGTTACAATATCTCGCTTTTTTCTACTTGTCTTTCTCTTTTTATCGTCGATTGCGAAGTGGTCTTTCCTAAAACAGCAATTTCCGTCAGCCCTGCGTATGTGGCTCTCCAAGAACGTGTTAACGGCGCTGAAACTTTGACTTTAAAGTCCGACAAAGGAAATAGAAGCGAGGGAACGATCTTCAGACCGGACGTGGCGTATAGCTTCGGGAGACATTTTACTGTGGGTTCGCGTTTTGTTGAAGAGAGAAAGAGCTAAAAGATAGAAGGAAATGCTTTACTGACGTCGGTCTACGATTAAACTGCTACTACAAGACTGGTCTCTCGTTTCCATCAGAATAAATCGCTCGATTGTATTGCACTCCGCGTGAGAATATAGCAGAATCGTACAAGTTTGTTAAACAGAGCATTGCGAAATATGTATATTAGGAACTTCATAGCAACCCGAGTCGTAAGGCGAAATTCTTCAGGTTATCTGTAGCACCTCCGTTGTTGAAGCTCATTGTTAAGACTTACTGGATTTGCGTTACAAATAACACGAGGCTGCTTTGATACTATTTTGTTTTATATTATTTAATATCAACTCAAGTTATCTGTTTAATTATATATAATTATAGCAAAAACAATTCCAAAGCAACATTTAGGTACTTATTTTCTGGGTGAAGCCTTTTTTAGTAAACGTTTATTAGACTACAAACATTCTTAAGTGGACTGTTAAAAATTGATAGTTTCGGTAATTTGCGTATACCTTTCAATATTACTTGACCCTTTAAAGGAATTAATCCTTTGACACATTTGACTATTGATTGGAATTTGGAGTGAGTATATCATTCGCTGACTTGCAGAGTACCTTCGTTATTTATGGACAGTTCCAAATAGATTATCATACTATTCAATCAGTATTTAAGCTTTATTTCAAGTAAAGTTAATTTTTGTCTGCTTATATCCGAAGAACGCGACGAAATTTAAATAAAAACTAAAGTGGTCTTTTGATTTAATTGAAATAAAATAAATCAGAAATAATTAAATTCACAGTATGATTGAAACAATTATTATGTAATTAAAGAACTATGTTGGTTCCGAAGAAATGTGTGTATGCTATAAAAATATTAATTAATTTTAAAAAGCAAAGTTTATAGAACAATTACGAGATTATACAAGAAACAAAATGTTAACGAATTTATCCGAAACGCTAAATAATAAGAATTATAACTAATCCACTTATTTAACATTCATAAAAATATTAAATCTTAAATAGATTAATTTTAACAATATTGTAAGTTATAAATAATGTTTTAAAACTTAAAACGTGTTAAAAACTTACTATTATAGGAAAGAAGTTTAAATAAATTTTCAACCATTAAATATTTAAAAAAATTAGAACTGCTAATTGAATACGACAGACAACTTAAGAAAAGATATATTGTATATTTGGCAGAAACATAAAAAGATTTAGTCAAACTAATCAAGAAAATGTAAACCAGTAAAACGTTTCAAGGGTGTTTTAACTGAACAATCATTGCACTTTTTATTAATGGTTTTTTTACGTGTCTTAAAAATGACACTTGACCTTTTTCCCGGATTACAATGAATAGATATAAAGCATTGTTGTGTACTCTCAATTGTTTAAATCGTTCATTCAGAGGCTTATCCTGAATCTTTTTTTAGATATTCAAAATATTGGAAACACAAATATTATTAAAGTAAGATTGTATGAAGATGATAATTATACTGTCACTTGAAAAATTTTACATTAAAATAATAACCAATACATTCTGTTAAAATGTCTTAAATTATCTTCCAATTGAATTTATTAATAAATTATACTAAACATAAACGTAAAATATATACTCTAAATCTAAATAATAATCTAAATATTTTATTTACAAAAATAAAAAGTAATTAGGGAACTATGGTCAAACTTGAATAAATATTACTTTCATTATTTTTCATTCCAGAACACATTCTTCTATTATTATATATCCCAAGAGCTTTAATCAAATCAAATTACTTGAAATTCAAAAAATATTATATCTCCAGTTCTATTTATCAGAATATCATTTTGAAATATAATTATGAACGTGCGACAGATATGAAAATACGCTTTACCAAAATGATAATATTGTGTTCTATAATAAAATATAAATAAAATGGAATTTTCTGATATAATTTATTATACACTGAAAAAAATAATATTACAAATTTTACCAAACTAGATAATAAAAGGAGGAAAAGTGAGCAAAAATGAAAATAAACATTAGACAATATCATGATATTTACCAATTATTTGGTAATATT
>JABFQC010002339.1:0-16427 GCA_022817085.1 Psilanteris sp. ZL-2020
TGAGAGGGAGTTAGTCATAGTGTTAGAGGTGATGTTGGCTGCGATTGTAGTACTAGTGTTATGATTGTTGTGTTGCGTGGTTGGGTGTGGTACGATTGCTGTGAGGGGGGAGGGGGGGGGAGGGGGGGGGGGGGGGGGGGGGGGCGGGAGGGGGGGGGGGGGGGGGGTGGGGGGGTGGGGGGGGGGGGGGGGGGGGAAGGGGGGGGGGGGGGGGGGGGAGGGGGGGGGGGGGGGGGGGAGAGAGAAAAGAGGAAAGAAACGAGAAGAGGCAAGAAAGGGATAAGAAAAAAAGGACGGCGCGAGAGGAAGAAAACGAGGAACAGGACTACATTTTTTTGGTCGATGAACCGATTATTATCTCAGATTTCGTAGCTCTTTGTTTTTAGCGGATCAGCGGAATGTGTACCACTAGTTGTCTATCGCATTCCGCCCCCTCTCGGCGAGGCTCGCGTGCTACTTGGACGGTTATCGCGGTGCACGTGCTCGTCCGTACTCCCGTCGATAACTGTTTACAAACATAAGGACGGCCGGGGATTCGCACTCGCGACGACGCCTGGACGCTGATACGCAGCCGATTACCCTTAACGGGTGCCGAAAACGTCCGGCGCGAAACAAAAAGGCGGACGAAGAAGTAAACAAAAGAGAGAGACGGAGGGAGCAAAAAAAACGAGCGCAGAAAAACTGGAACAGAAAAGGAACGGCGAGACTCCCGGAGTCGGATGTTCGAACCCAATTCGGGGAATCTTTTTCTTCCCGTTTCTTTGTTCTCTAATTTTCGTTCTCAACGTGACAATCTCTTGGCAGTCGATCGCCGTGCTTCCAATATCGAACACCGCCGTTTTTGCAGTTACGAAACCCAGGTCTCGGGAATCAGGGTCATGCGGTCACACAAATACGTCGGCAATTGCACTGCACACAGCACGAACACTGGTCGGTTTTCACTGTGAAAAGTTCCCGGCAAAAAACTCGACTCGAACTGAAAGCCTCGAAGTCGAAGGCAGAACGGTTCCGAGCGGACTGGCTGTGGCGGCCAGGTGCCCGGCGTCTTTATTTCTTTGGGTGCCCCTGGTTGACGCGCGGTGGTGGGGACGCTTATTCTTATTTAACAGCAACAAAACGGGGCCAGAAGTCCTCCCCTTTTTTTCGTCTTTCGCCTCGTCCTCGTCGATCCCGCGCCCGCTCTCAGGCCGTCCCGTTCGTTCTTTGTTGTGCGCGTAACCCACGAGAGCCCGCCAAAATAAATTGTATCAGCTGTCCTGGATTTTGTCCTCGTTTTCAGACTCGTACGTGTCCCATCCCGAAGCCAGGTAGCTCTCCGGAGAGGATGCAAGATGCCAGCAAAGAAAGAAGCAAGGAAGAAAAGGACGAGCGAAGAAAGGAGCGCGCGGCGGTTGAATACATCCAGCGAGGAAGATGGGCCATTGTAATTAACGTGGTGCCCGAGGGAGGCTTTCGGAAAACCTTCGCCCGAGGGGATGTTTTTGTTGCAGCCCCGGAGATACGGATAGATACAGATAGCGAGAGATGCGCGCGGGAAATAGGTCTCGGCCTGCGACCCAGCTTCGTCCCGTTACGATTGTCATTGCGAATTTCGCCGCCTCGGATACGTTGCCAACGAAAACTATTCGTGCAGCTTGTTCCTTTGCGCGCATCCAGATGCAAAGCAATACTTCTGCGCGGTTCAACCGAACGTCTTCTGGCCGGGCATTATTTCGGAAACGTATGACGTATTTAGCGCGTCTGGCTGTGTGTGTGATACACGTGCGTGACTTTAACGGAGACGCATGCTGTAATTAAAAGCCCCGTTTATAATTGATCCGATGTATGGACTAAATGGCAGCCATTGAGCACGTGGTCGCCGAATAAATTAATCGCGTTATTAGCTTTTTGCGCGACGAAAATGCGCTCGGACCATGGGCAATTTTGAGTCACGCGCTTCGCAAAAGTTCAAAGGTCAATAATTGATCGAAATTGACCAGCGGTGATTGTGACTTGAAAAATGCATTCCACTGTGTCCCACGTGTGTTTGTACACACGGGAAGTTAAATATTGGGGGTAACGCTACATATCGTGGACAGCGAGCAAACAACCGGCACTGTTTGCGTTCTGGAACCGCAGGAAAATGCACGCCGAGATTTTCATGTGAAATAAGATGTAATCAATTTGGATTCGATTGATTTTCCCGAATGTTTGCTAATAGGGGAGGGGGGGCCTACGTGGGAATCTAACTAAATCGTTGCATGTATACATTAATCACGCTTTAAATGCATACGCTTTCCCACACAATACGCGTAAACCTTCGAGCAAAGCAAATATTTCGTTACAGTATTTTCGAATTCAATCAAAACAAACGTATCATATTCACGCGATTTGTAATTCTGTCATTTTTATTTACTTTCTTACTGTTTACAACACAACGTAATCATTTTTAATCGTTTATATTCTGTTTATAAATGTAACCTTAAATTTGTATACATAGAATACATTTCTGAAAGTGTTTTACTATTGCATATCGACGTCAAGAATTAATCCAAAGAACTCGAAATTCGGTATTTTATTAAACTCCAAGGGATATATTTAACCGAGATACATTGTATTATCATGTAAAAAAAATTCTCGATATAAAACAATTATACTACTTTTTGTGATGCTAAAAAAAACAAAATTATTTGTCGTGCTTTTGTCTATTGTGCAATTCCAGTTTTGGCTTCCAACAGAACTAGTTTCATTGACTATTATGTCGAGTTATACCTTTCTTTTAATTTTTGTTAGGTTCAAATATAATTTTAATATAAATGCCTATTGTGTGACAAGTTGCATCAAATATTTTATAATATTTCTGCTGCATATGGTTGTTTTAATTTTTGTTCATGAATGTTATAAATTTATCATTTTAATTGGGAGTACATTCTACTACTGTTCATTGGAATGCCAATTAATCAATATAAATCAAAATCTCGTTGTTTAACTTATGCAAACACATTTACCTATTTTTTGCACATAATAATAATAAAAAAAATTAATAGATATAGTATTCTTCTGGTCAAGTATGAAAAACGTACATATGTATATTAAGAAACTACGGATTATTGATGTTAAATAAAGAATAATTTTTTAGCGATTTGACCAAACATTTATTTCTAATATAATATTTGTTATATTAATATGTTATTATACTTATATATGAGTAAACAATAATCAGAACGGCATAAACCTAATGGTAGTATACTTTTTCAATATGCTGTTTGTACAACTATAAATATTTTAAATATAAACATCAAAACACGATTCCAGTGATAATAAAGTGCAAACATTAAAAGCTTGTTTCAGCGGCATCGGCCGAGTTAAGAGCTTGTAACGACCCTGAACCTGGCGTGTTAATTTGACGATTAAAAGAGAAATGTTCCAAGTTTACGAATTTTAATTCAAACATATGTGTTCAAAATTTTAACCTAATTTAATTTTGATCAATTTATCGAGGTATCAATATTTGCCTATGATATACGAAAAACAAGCTTTGAAACACTTTGTATATTACAAATCAATAAATAAACAAGTACCACTGAATCGTGATCGTGAACTCATATCGGGTTTAATTTCGTTCATCGACGGTTGCAGCTTCGTTGTACGACTCGATTTTAAAATCGCGAATAAATTGTATTAAACGGCGCACTTTTACGATATTCCTTCAAAGTTCCAACGTAACTACAATGTTTGTGTAACAGAAAAATAACTGCGCGCGGTATTGAATGGTACATACGAGCAATAAATCTACTTTTCAATTGTTAAAAGAGTTTTTGAATTATCTTTGTCCCTTCGGCCCGCGCATGGCGTAAGCTGAGGAAAATCGGTGAATAGATTTATTAGCGTGCCATCTCTTGTTCATTGCCTATACAACGCGCCGAAAGAAATACCCTCCTGCGGCCACGTGAATTTCGGTTGACGTGCGGAACAAAGAAACTGATGCGATAAAGTTCTGGCTCTGACACTTTACATTGCTTCATTTGTATGACTGGTACTATACGCATGAAACTTCATCAAAAATAGTTTTAATTCACTCGACGCTAAGATTTCGTTCAAATCGCCAAAAATACGTCGCATTGAGGTGGCCAGAGCGTAGATTGCACGTCACAATAGTGCGATATCTGTTGCTTACACGCACAGAAATGATATAAAGAAATTATTTCGTTAAGCGTGTTTTGTCAATTTAATTGTAAAGTATATGAACTGCATAAAATATTTTGTGTAAAACTGGACGTATATTTTCAAAACATAAATTTATCTGATAAATTATAGTAAAAATGTAGCATAAATATGATATTTTCTTTCGTGCTTATATTATACTGTATTATTTTTATACTAAATTTTTGCTAATAATTTATGCGATATATTTAAGTTTTGGAAGTATATGTATAGTGTTGTTTATTTTATAGTAAAATAATTAAAAAAATAACATTTAAACAATGTTATTATTTGAATTGAAAAGTTATTAAATTTAAAAATTTATATGAAAAACTTTACAATTAATAAATAAAACAAAGCATACCACAATTAGTATGTTATTAATTAATACACAGATACTTTTATATATTCATTAATTTATATTAAAATTTATATTAAATTGATGATTGAGATTTATATTAAAATAATTTATTATTTTCACTGTACAAGCCGTTACAGTTTGTCGAGAGAAAGAAAAAAGAACGAAAATCAATCTTCTACTAACAATCAGTTACCGTTTCACACAAATCATCCATATTACTCTAGCGGTATGAAACGATACAACTAATCATTGAATTAAATGTTTCAACATTTGCAGAAATCTGATAGAGGCCATTAGAAAAGCGCTACTTTTTTATATCAGTTTCTAACGGTCCTCGTTGCCATGTAATGGTATATTAAATACAATTTACTTAGTAGCAAACGTACTTTATACACTTTCATACAATAATTATTTTACTACAAAATGTCACACCTTCGCCAACTTTTTATCGTAAACAAAATAATTTCATTTGTATTATTAATTAAAGGATCTTTGTAATTGTTATTGTTATTATTATTATTATTATTATTATTAATATTATTATTATTATTATTTAATGCAGAATACATCTCGGGATGTACCCATATGACTGACAAGACATCTTTATGACTCAAACTAAAAATTTATTTATTACTTACATAAACAGTTAGTAAATCAGTGGTAAATACAACTTCCGTATTATTTATCATAAAACTAACATACTTAAAATTATTATAACGTCATGTGACACCCACGTGAGTTCGTATCAATTTTCAGTTCAATGGGAAGCCGAACGCCGGTATAGTTTTTCACCGAAAATTTGTAAATTACACCGCTTTACGCGTAAATTTCACTGCGGTTTATTTGAAACTAATTTTACGAACCTTTTCCCCATTATATTGGGCACGATAATATTATACAATTACATTGCGCAATGCCGCGTAATATTGTTATAGTTAAGGTTACAATTCGAATGATGAATTAAATTCAAAACTGATTTAATTTTATTCCTTTTGAATGTGACTCGATACATTTACAGAAAAAAAAATATCAATTTCGTCGCAAATATAATAACTTGGAAAATTGATTACGGATTTACGGAAAATTCTTATTTTCCAAAATTTGTTACGGATAACAAATGCGAAACCGGAAATTGAGTGACAAAATCGCCGGAAATGGTTTGTTTACGTGAATATACGAACGAAAGCACCAATTACTATCGTGACCGATGACTGGTTTGACAACAATGACGGTAAAACAAAAGTGTTTTTTGGCAAAATCAAAAGCGTTAAGCACGCGTCTCGAAAGTTCGTGTATAGTAGTTTTCATTACACCAGTTATATAATATGTATAGCGTACGGTTTTGTACAGATTGTACATTATGCGAAATTCAATTCAAATTCTCAAACAGGAATGCTATCTACTAATACAATCGTCAATACGAGTAACAATAAATGCAGTTGATACGAATCTGCAAAGCAGCCAACTGTCCTTTTGTGATTTCGATACTCGAGCATTACTAATTCTCTGCGAAGCACTTCGTTTCTTAATTTCTCGCGGCTGAAATAACTACTCTTTATTGTACTTTATGTTACAGTTTGGGTTTTTTTATTATTTTTTTTTCTTCGTATTGTAATCCGAAAGCATTAATTCCACGTTTTGCAAGGAAAAAAGCAACGTATTTGCTTGTTGCGAAGTAAATAAACACACGCGTAATATTGCATTTGTTCGCACGCAAAAAAGTACGATCCGCTTTTTAAACATGTTTATTGTTTTAAACGGAATCGGCTCATCTGCGTCCTACCAGGTGTTCTGGGACACCCTGTATGTCCGAATGGTGCACGAGCACGAGCAGTAAAGTTTTGTGGCCGAAAACAGTGTAATTGCTTCGTAATGCCGGCCAGCGAGAATGTAACGCTTGAAGACGGAAACGCATTGATTTCCTTTTAGTTCGTTTATTTATGGTATCATGAACATGCGAAATTAAATTTTCGCGGACATCATTTTTATTCGAATTGCTTTTTCGTAATTAATGAACGCCGCGATCACAAACACGGTGATTTGCCTTTCAAATGTTAATGTTGATACTAAATACGAGTATAAACACGCGCGAAATAAATAAACTTGTAACAATCGAGTTTTGTATATTGGGCGTTTGTTTATGTTTAGAGTTTATATTTTGTTTGTTCTTGTTTAAGGTGAATTGACACGTTTGAAACTGGTATGACCTTGAATAATGCATTTAATAGCGAACCGTTTACCGAAAAATTGTTTAATATAATGATACTATATAAAGTATTTATGTTATAATTCAAGATTATTTATGTATAATAGAAATATTATGTGAAATACATATGTAGATTGCAGTTAGAATGAAATTAACGAATTGTCTTATATTTTGTAATTCTAAGCAGAATTTTCAGATTATCAAAATTATATATAAGTATTTTCAAAACAAGCTAAATAAATTTGTTTTGAATGCAAAAAATTATTAATAAAACCATTCAAATGTGTTACGCGTGCGCTTTATTGAATCACGTAATAACTGTATTGAAAATGATAAAGCGTTGAATGTATGTTAAGAAACAAAGTAATTTAAGACACATTGTTAGATGAACCGTTATTTATCAAACAAGCCATACGATGCGATTGTACATTTTGGTCGAGATATTTTGTCTTCTGATAACATCTGAAATAATATATACGAAAATAACTATTTTTTTATTATTAAAATTCATTAAGTTGATTGTTTTTTTACGCAGCTTTGTTCCTTTTGGACCACAATGATGCATTCGACTTGAATTACGAATCGTACATAAAAAAAATAATAATGCGAGAAAGTAAAGAACAAAAAATGAAAATTCCCACATTAATATTCCCCTCACTTTAATTTGCAATATTTCATTTGTGCCTTTCTCATTAATTTGAATAAATCAGTGACGAATCTTTTGGGATCTGTTAACGAAAATCATGAGATTTTATTATTCGATTAGATTTAATAATGGCAAAAAATTAGATTTTGGATTATCGGTTCCTTTGTACATCACGTGGCCATTCACGCCACGCGTCATTTTAACCTCGCATTATAATGTAAACATTACAAAACGCAAAAAAGGCATAATCAGTATTTACAACAACAATGTTTATAAATCGCGTTAAATGTCATATCGTGACATTAAAAACTATCCAAATGCAAATGTACGATGAAAACAAAAACATCAGACCGAAAATCAATGTTTTGAAAATAATTTGAAAAGATATTCGCGTAAAAACAATTCATGTCTTTTCGAATATTTGAATCAAATGTGTATTTTTCAAGGTCAACTTTAAAAAGTGAACGTTGTTTAACGGGAGAAACAATTACAAGAAAGTAATTACGCGAATGACGCAAATATTCAGAAAAGCAATATTAAAGACGAAAAGCACTCGGACGGTCGACCAAGGTCTACAAGTGGGTGTTATTTAGATGCATAATTTGTCGAAGCAACAATTTGTCCGAGTAAAAATCAGGTCGCGTTAGTTGAAGCGGGACGAAGCATTTCGGGCGGTGCGAATGATAGAGACGGGGCGCTTTCTGGCGCAACACGTGTGCATTATTTTTCGAAGCGAAAGCCAGGTGAAAAACTACGGGAAAAGGGGATGATTGAGCACCACTTGTAGGAGGACAGCTGCGCGGACAAGCGCATCTGCTGTCGGTTACTTGGGCTTGGGCACGCGCTTGTGCTCGCGGCTGATCGTGTCCCTTTCCCCCTCTTCTTTCTTACGTCTCTTTCTCCGTTCCTCTTTCTTTCATCTCTCTCGTCTAACATCTAGACTCTAACGCGGGATGTGTGGAATGCTTTCGATTACTTAACTATTGACGAGAGTATAAAGTGAAACAAATTACTCTAAACCAACGAACCGACGACAAAATTTGCAAAATCGGTTGTTTCGTCTGACAATAATAACCGAAAAGAAAATGTGCAACTTCTGTATTTATACCCTAAGATCAAGTTATTCGATATTAAAACAATATCCGTATATATAAACCGTTCTTGAAACAACGTAATACAAGTTTCGATTATCCATCGGAAATTTGCTAATCTGTCTCATTGATCGTTCGCGGCTGGAAAACGTATTGTAAACACGAGTAAGATAAATATTCAAATATACAATGTGTTTTGCAATGGTTAGATTGTCATAAATTAATCTTAATTCTTACTTATGCTTATATATTTTCAAACAATGCAAATTTAATAATACAGACGTGGTAATGGTAATTGATCGTAAATATTATGGAATACGTGTGAATTTATTAATATTTCAATGAGCAATGGATGAAATAAAGATAGGTGTATTATTATATATATATATTCATATTTATATGTTTAAACAAAGACAAGTTAATATATGTAATGCTCGTGTCACCTTATATGAATATAATAGATATAATGCAATTTATATTGTATTAAAATATAGTATCTAATATACATATACACACATATGTGTATGTGTGTACAGATTTCTTTGGTAACTAGATAGGTTGGATAAAATAATGTACTTTTTTATCCATCCTTCTTTTTCCTGCTTTCTTTGTCCGTCATTTTTACTCCACCTTACCTCCCTGCCGTTCGTATTCCATTTTTTCCTCTTTCTTTTCGTTTCTTCGCCTTCCGCTTCCAGGCGGCACTTTTTAGGGGTTGGCCATCCTTTTTCCCTTTTAAAATCGGCCCTCTCGCACACAGCCAGGCACAGAGTTTGGTTCGGGACAAAGTACTGCTGGTCGATCGACGAGCAGCCGGCCGAAAAAAATTCTTTGTTCCATTATTGCCGCGGGATTTCCTCCGCGCGAATGGAGCGGGCGACGTTCCGGGAAAAGCGGCAGATTTTGATTTTGACATTGATTTTCACCCCTAAGCGATATCGGGCAACCGGTCGTATTTGTCCGCGCGCTGGCTTTCTATTTGCGAATTTTTGACGTTATAATAGTTGACGTTTTATTTGTTCGTATTGCTTACTTTTAATAGGTCGAAATGTTATTTATAACGAATTTTACAGCAATTAATATTTAATATATTTTAATTTTCATTTAATATTATATATTGTATCTATAATTATTACCTATCAGTTTCAAGGACAAATAATGTGCAATATAATACAAATTCTATATATGCAGCTTTAAATTAATACGTTGCAAGGAATTATTTTACATACGGATTTAATTTTACATTCTGTAATGTTACTCTCGCAAATTGAATGCCACATATATCTTTCAAAGTAAATCATTTTTCTTCAGACTAAACATATTAAATGAGACATTAAAGTTTTAAGTTAAAATAAGATAAATTTAATATCTAACAATTTTCCTTAGAATAGTTAATTATCATTACACGAAAGCATTTTGAGGGAAGATCTTTGTGATTATATCATTAATTAGTGTTATTAATTGTATATTTTATGTAAACATTTAAATATATATTTGATAACGTAACGATAATATAATATAATAATAAAATGCTATATCACAGTTAAGTCATTTTTATTTATATAAACAATATATATAATAAATATATATATAACCTTTAAAATTGGTCTAAAAAATAGCCAGTATGTTATTATGTATAAATTACAAATTTCTTCTCCTGAAGTGCAACGGCTTAAGCGTTGCATCTTCGTTTTTAAAGCATATTTACATATTTACATAGCAAGAAAATAACGGCAGTGCTGCGGGCGCATGAGACAGATGGGAGATTCGCGATTTTCATGGGTGATTGGCGGGATTGGTTGATTTAAGGGAACGAAGATCGATCCAATTTTGCTTCAAAATATACACTGACGATTCTGAAATATTCTATTATAATATTTTCAATTACGCATATATATTTTTATATTAAATTTGACATTTTTATATTCATATTTGTTTCATACCATTATTATATTATCGACTCATATTAATTTAATTATGTTAAATTAACATTTACTGATTTATTATTCCATTATGTTTCGCACAAAACTGGTTTTGTAATAGCATATTGCTTCTTATGATTAACAAAAATTCACATCTTCGTAATTATCGATGACATAAAAATTACTGCCAAAAGCACCATTAGTTTTATAGTAATATAAAAATTCTGCATCTTTTAAAATCGATTCTTATAATATTATTATTTAGCATTTTTTATGTCAATCTATCCGTTTAATCACGTTACGATTAATTGCGCTTGAAAACATAATTTATATGTTATCAATTTAAATCATTTTCTTTGTTCGTTTGATTCTCAATTTCAAATTTGAAAAGTCTTTTACGAGTATCTAACTCCGAAAGTTAATGATAGAAATTGGAAGCCAATAATCTATATAAATCTAAACATGTATACAGATGTTGCTTTTCCACATTATCTACAAACTAATACTGTAAAAACGGTTTTCCCCTTCGCTCGATGCAACACTTGTGAAGTTAATGATAACAGATGGCTCTTCTCTAACAAGTTTATACATATGTTTTTCTTAGTATCTTTTCACTTTAAGAACAGATCTTTAATAACAGTAGCCAGCTCGATAAAAATATATAAAATTGTTCTTTCGTCAAATATTTGAAAAAGCTCGATTATATATAAACATGCATCATCTATTACCAATCGACCTCTTTTAGATATTTTGACAATATGACTGTAAAGATGCTACTTAATTCTTTTGACGTTTATGTAATTTTTGGTAAATTCATTTTAATTGCACGTGATTTATCCAGTTATTAAAATTCTTTTAATTAAATCAATCATGCGCAAAAACATTATTATATATACATTTTGTAAAAGTTCATTATGTTTGTCAGATTATATTTTAGCTTAAAATAGTTTAAATAAAATAATTCTGCGTTGTAAAAAATTTGTTTAACATATATAATATACGCTAAACTTTAAATTTGACATATTTTATTGCCTGTCGGTACTGCAGAACTGAACTTTTTAACAAATTATATTAAATTAATGTTTCACTTCTCCAATTTCTTTCTAAATGTATATACAATTCATAATTATTTTATGTATGCAATTTTGCAATTACTTACAGTACCTTTTAAAGATTCCTTGAGATTCAAAATTAAGACGTATTATAAATTTGCATTATTTATTATAACAATGTACTTATAAACAAACGACATAAATATTTAAAGATACAAAGAAAAATATTTATATAAAATAACATTACAGGAACAAAATGCGCATATAGTATATATATTTAAAAATGCGTATATTTAACGCGTAAAGCGAAATTCATTTTGAACTTAATTTATGCTTTCAGGAAATAACAATTTTTCGGGTCATTATTCCCAGAACGTATCAAAATGCTGCACCGAAAAGAACGCGCGTATCGTAATTTTACAATAAACTTTTTCGCTTCGATCGCATCGTCGCCGAAACTTAAAGCCCCGTCAATGCCGACTCGAATGACCAAAAAATGTCACCCATACGGACGTGCGATTGCAAATACAATATTTTAATCACGGACATTTATTTGCTCGTCCGAATTCACGAACGCGTTCATCGCACCGGAACGAAAAATCTACGTAGTACAGATATTTTAGGGCCGAAGTGCAAGGTGAAGCCAACGAAGCACCGTATGGGCCCCACAAACACCCAGATGGCAAGCGCGGAGCACCTCGCTTCAAATTTAACCGCGATATACTGCCGATTGCCCTTGTGCCACCTGCTTCGTTCGAAAACTCGCGCGCTATCTTTTAAACGCTTCTCTCTTTTACGTAGACGAAAGTATATAAAATATTCTTCTGCAAATGATTCGGTCTCTTACGTCGTCGTTCGACGCGCGTAATAAATAGTCAATATAATTCGATTTTAGCTTAAGGAGCGTAAGTATTGTTTTCATTTTGAATCTGGAAACATTTTGCGATACATAAATACATGAGAACTGGCTTCGCATATTTGTCGAATTTATATGACATTATTTTTTTTCTTTTTTTGCTTTTCTGCAACATCAAAATAATCGTGAATTAATAAGAATAACATTACATTACTTTGTTTGTCACTCAAAAGACGTTGACCAAGATAAATATGTACATACAATAAGGTGTTCTATTCGGGTTAAAATATTTAAAATAATGAAGTGAAATTGGGTTCTAAAAAAAGATACTTTTGTTAGTGAATCGGTTGATTTTAATGGCAAAGTGTAGGATTTCTTATGAAGGCTTTTTAAAGTATTTATTTATTTGCTTGTCGTAAGTTAATGTGCGTATACTGCTAGAGATGAATTAAAATAAAAAAATCGCTGCAAAATTTTACAGTTACAACGCGACATTTTTGACTTTCGATATATATTATCGAAATATGGTGTGTGACAAAATTCTTCCATATATAAAAGAATAAAAGGTACACATTGAACCGTGCATCTAAAGATTTCTTTTGATTCAAAATCAAAGTCCCTTTGATGCCTATTGTAAAAAGATTTAATCCTCCGGTATTCGCAGCGAATAAAAAGAAATCTCGTTTTTACGTAAAAAATCACACCACCATGCCGTCAATGCATAGTAAAAACATTCCTGCCGGAGGATCCCGTCTGTTTTTTGTTTTAATTTCATCGACATTCTGAATTTGCATTATGAACTGGGATTAACTTCATTCATTAAACTGTTACACATTCTCGGGAAATACAGTTTTTTACGTCCATTTTTTTTCAATACAGAGGATGAAACTGAAATTTAATTTTTATAATACAATAATGTTACGTTAAAGTGGCTATATACACCCGATCTGCCGAGTTAATATCGAAAGCTCATTTCAAAGTAGACGCGGATTTTTTAAGACTCGTTGAATTTATGTGCAACTAAAGAGGAAATCGGAAATTACGTACAATATAGGTTTAAATAAAAATGAATAATAATGTTTCGCCATATATTAGACAAATTAATAAGTAACCCTCGGTTGGTCGCGCATTGAGCGTAACGCTTACTTGGAGTAAGGGTTTTCGCGGAAACTAACACGAAAAAAGGTTGTTAACGAAGGGTTAATTAACTTGTTTGACTTTAATTGTCTATAAACTTGCACATATGGCGTCTGTATTAACAAACACGAAATTACAATGTTGAGAGGTGTTGTGTGATATTTGCATAAGATGTTGGCTTCAAAATTATACGTATATATGATTTATATTAATGGTCTGTTAAACGTGCCTTAATTACGTTTAAAAATCCACATAATTTATACAAATAATGTATATCAACCCATTATTTCATCTCTCATACATACGAATATAATCTAATGTAAATTTATATGTGAATACAAAACTACATATTATCTATAATACACTGAGAGAAATATTACAGAAAATTTTACTGTTTTTAACAGTAACGAAAAGATATGTATACTAAAATAGACATTTTGGCGTTAAAATTAACATTAAATACTGAATAAACTGAATAATTTTCTTTTTTCTTTTTAACATGTTCAATTTTTACCACCAAAAATTACTGTTTAAACAGTAATTTTTAGGATTTGACCGACATATCTTTGCATTACTGTTATAAACGGTAAAAATTTCTGTTATATTTCTCTCAGTGTACACTGAACAAATCTAATTTTATCATTTCATTTCATATTAAGTTGTATTAACTTTTGTATTAACTATTAAGTTGTAAATATAATATTATTTCTGAAAATTGAGTCCATTTGAATCTTAAATTTTATTTTATTCAAGTTAAATTTATTTATTTCAACTTTATTTTTATCAACTCAAAAATTGAATTGATATACGTTAATGGTTTTTTTCAGTGTACTCTTGAAATCTGCGTACTGAGTGAAAAATTACTACATAATGTAGTAAACCTTTGATGGAAGAATGTGTATTGTCTTGTATTTCACACTGTATTGTTTTTGTTACCCTTAATAAAACGTTTATTTTTGTGGATAAGATTTTTTCATTTGGCTCGTTTTGATTGATAAGATGTGAGGGAAAAAAAATTAAAACCACAAATATATAAACAAACTTAAAAATAAAAACGAAATAAAGATATATCTTGTTGAAGCATTAGGTTTAAATGTATTTCTTGCTCGTGAATAGGATTAAAACAAGAGCTACGGGTTGTGTATGAATTTTGTTCGGCTTCTAATCATAAGTTTATATGTCGTATATGTTTAAGCGATTAATCAATTCGTGATAAGTTTCATAATTTATTTTCATTTCAAATCATTAATTTCATATGTTTGTTCCATAAAGCAATTAATATAATAATATTTCATGAACAAAATCAATAAAATACGTATTCAGAAAAATCTTTTAACTCACGTTTTAATTCCATGAAATACATTTTTTAGATTTAAATGAATATCTTGATAGACTTATTAATCTAATTAATTTCGGGAATAATTTTTATCATTATCATAATGATGCATAGCGATTTGTAATTAGCTAAAATAATAAAATTGTAAACAAATATATATTGTTATTAATTAAAGATATATTTATCAATATTATTATTATTTCGTAAGTGTATACACGAAACTGTAATTCCTGTTTAATATATTTGTTGTTATCAAATTAATTTCCAGACGAAACCTGGTAAAAATCTGACTTCGTGTCAGACGGTTCGGTACGATCATTTCGATTGATGTTACAGTTTGAGTTATACTTGAAAAGATCTTTGTTCATCAAGGAAGTAGATTTACATAGGATTAAGTTTGTATATGTGTGTCGCGCGCTGACTGAGTAATATGTGTGCGTGCGCGCACGTATGGATGGATGAGCGGCATGTGCTGCTCGCAAACGGAAGTTAAACGTTATAATGCTACTGGGTGCGTCTGCTCGAGCTATTTTTCGCTTCACTGACAAATGAAAATAATGATGAGACACGATTCAACGCGAGTTGATCTGCGGCCAGTCATTCACACAAGTTGCAGTAATAGCCTTGTTGTAACCTCCGCTTATTAAACATTTCAAGTCCATTTCAACTTACTAGCTGTTTGAAGAAATGTTACAAATTAGTTTCTACGGACATCTAGCGGATGATGTTTACATTTATATCTCAATTTTGTGTCGATAATATCAATCACCATATTATTGATCATTACTTTAATTAAATTCCATGATATCAGAAACTATTATTAGAAATTAGTCAAATTTTAGATACATTGAGCAACGTAGTTAGATGGAGCGCTCTGAACTGATCGGTATTAAAAAACACCAGAATGTAAATATATATATATATATATATATTTATATCAAATTGGAGCTTGTGGGTCTTCAATAATTGGCAATACAGTATTTTAAAAATTTTATAATATGACAATCACTTTTCTATGAAATGCCTTTTTATACAAAGCCTTATCTTACTTTTTTCGAAGAATTTTGTATCATCAACTTCTCTATAAGGCCAAGTTCTAAAATAAGCTTTCAGTATATTAGGTTAATGAGATAAAAATATGATAACAAATAAGTAAAACAAAGACAAAAGTGATGAAAATTAATTCTAGAATTCAGTCTAATTATTTCTCTCCGGGTAGAGTGTATCTAGACACATTAACATATGTTTCTCCGATATATTATAGTTGATTTCCCTGTAAAAAATATTGATAAATAGTAATAAAAAAATACAATGAATCATATTAGAATTAACTTTCTTCAAATTAGTAATTCACTGAGCAAATGTTTCATAACTTTTCATCACTTCTTATTGCTACAAAATTTGGGGTTAAATGAAATTTGTCTAGAAATAAGAAGTGATTCAATAATTTTAGTTAGAATTATATTGATTTTATTGATATAATTCTATTACAATATAATTATATTGCAAGTATTAAGGGGGTTCTCCAAGTCTATTGCAACGGTGTTAGTGTTTTCCATTATAATAATGTATATTGAATTATATATTACTTGTAAATAATTCATACCATTTTTTGACTATGGGAGATAAATTTCACCT
>JABFQC010002340.1:0-16427 GCA_022817085.1 Psilanteris sp. ZL-2020
ACATTCTTCCAAACTGAGAAAATGTGCGTATACACGAAAAATGAACATTTTAAATAAATTAACGAAAATATAACGAAATCTGCAATATCTGTCAAAATCGCTTAGAGAACCACCTTAAGGGGGTTCTCCAAGTCTATTGTAACGGTGTTAGTGTTTTCCATTATACAAATTCATAATAAATTACATACAACTTGTAAATAATTCATACTATTTTTTGAATATGGGAGATTAATTTTACCTCACAAAATTTAATTTTTAAATAAAATTGTTGATGTGGCAACACAAGTCGTATTTTTGCCACCTCGCAAACAGCTTGTGTTCCCACTTCAACATTTAAATACAAATCTTCACTTTTTTTAAGAAATAACATTCTTCTAAAATGAAAAAATGTCCTGAATGAATATCACATTTTATTTATTATAATTAACAAAAATATATCAAAATCTGCAATTTCTGTGAAATGGTAAAGAGAACCACCTTAAGAGAAGAATTATCTAAATTGGGTTTACCATGGTAAATAAACATAACCTCTTTTAAGTCAGTAACAACAACAAGATCGTTAAATATAGTATTTATCGTATTTATATAACTATTAGAGGAAGGATAGATTTTACAAGCATACAACTGTCAAACATTCTAATTAAAAGTATTTATAAGAATGAGAATGATGCAATTAAATTCTTAAATTAATTTTACATTTTTTATATAAATATAATTTTTGTATATATAATAATATATTACAAATCTTATAATAATGTAAAATCTATTGTTATTTATAAATTTTTCATATAAAGTAATTAATGTCTAATAAATTCTGGAAACTATCAAGTTTAAATCAATTTAATATTAGTTTCAGAACTATTTCTATATTGTACTAAAAGCTGAGTTTATTTAATGATTCAATGGAGGATTATAAAATAATTCAAGAAAATGAGTCTAATGCTATGTTAAGTCATAAAGAACTGGTAAATCTAACAAAAGATGCAATTAATAAAATAATAGAAAGTGATCCATTATTAAGTGGATTGGTAAAAGATCCAACTATAGAAGAGGTTAAATCACAAGCAGCAGTAGCTCAGGGACAAGCTATTACTTTATATTTAACCAGAGGAGAATTACCAAAATTGTCTGTAGTGGTAATAATAAAACAATTTATTTTTTATAAAAACAGAATTAGTATAATTTTAATTTATTGATTCTATTTAATTTATTCAATTTTTAGGTACCTACACATAACACAACTGTACTAGATTTAAAAAAAGCTGTAAAACGTCATACAAATTTAGCATTGAAAAGAGAAAAAATAAAAAAAAAAATAAGCTGGAAACATGTCTGGAAAAAGTATAATCTGGTTTTTAATAATATTAAATTAACTGATGATAAAGCCAATATAAAAGAATATGGTATAATTAATAAATCTGAACTCTCTTATATGAAACGATTTAGAGAAAAAAATACGATGAAAAAAATTTGAAAAATATATATTAAAGAGTACTGATATACATATAAGATAAACTATAAAACATGAATATTTAATTCATTTGTAAATACTGTATTATATTTAATAAATACACAGTTTTATTTAAAACGGAATTTTATTTTATTATATTTTATGTACAACTATATCAATAATTTTTGTGTAATCTATTAAATATAATTATTTAACTATATAATATTATAAATATTTATTTGTCATGTGTTTGATTTTCATCTTTTGTTGGTTTGTTAGAATGTGATAAAATAGTACATTTTAATTGGGGATTACATTCTTCCAACATTAAACAAGACAATTCCATGCTTTCAAAATCATTGTAATTTGTAACTATTAATGTTTTTAATTTAGTTAATTTATATAAAGATTCTAACCCTCTTTCCGTAACTTTCTCACATTCAGATATATCTAAATATTCCAAATTAATCAATTCCGCAGATATTTTATCTATACTCCAGTCATCAAAAACTTTATTTCCTTTAAAACTAATCCATTTCAGTCTTGTAAGATTTATGAAATTGTGCAAACCTTCATATAATAGATCTAAACCAGAACAATCTAATGCAACTAAAACATATTTTGGATCAAATTTATTTGGCAAATTAACAGTTTTGTCTTCATTTGCTACCATCCAATTATCATCACCCTTGAACTTTGCTTTTCCTGAAATATATATAAAATATAAACTATTAACTACATGATTCAAGATTGTTTTATACCTATTAGATTACAATGAAGCGCATTGACAATATTTAACTATCCAATTTATACAAGACTAAATTAATTCAATATAAAATTGAATTTTTTTAACAAAACATATATCTAATGTATATTTCTGAAAATTTTAATTATTCTAATAAAATAATTTTTCTTGAACAAAAGTCTAAAACTTTAAACTTTTAGTTTTTTAACATAAAACACGTTGATCATTTCTTTGAGAAAATTGGTACTTAATATCTAGTTGTTTACATTTTTACAAATAATTTTAATTATCTTTTGCAAAAATAATAATCTATTTTATGAAGTAATAAATATAAAATATATTTTATTTAAATTTTAAAAATCTTAGCTTGCCTCCTAAAGTTAAGATAAAAGTTGCTGCAGCTAAATCTGAGCCTAAAGTTTCATGTCTCATTTCAATAAATTCTTGTCTTAATGATTCAATTTCTTTCTTCTGATGTTGAAACCATGTATTAATACCGTCTGGAGTCCATTCCATACGACGAAAATCTTCAAACCAATCTTTTCTATGCCTACTGTTAGAGCCTAAAAGCAAATGTGATATTCCACTTTGTTCTTCTTTAGGTATATTAATTACTGTAAGTTTTTTTTTTTTATAATCTAATATATTTTGCAGGGAATCATTATAAACATTTGACTTTAGGATTATCAGTGGACTTTTAATACCGTCTTTACATCCAGTTAATAATTTTAATTTCTTAGTAGAACAAATTAAGTTTATACATGACATTTCTATTATTGTTGAAGTTGAGGTTAGAGTTCTAAAAAAGAGATCATTACATTTCAATTTTGTATTATCAATAAACTTGTATAACATGTGTAATAATGTTTTACCGTTCATATATAAAAATTGACTAAATAAAGGGGATTTCCTTTATATATTAAACAATCTATAGACTTTTAATAAATCCAGTTTCAAACATTTATTTTTCGATTAAAACGCTCATACTGAAATTTTAAACATAGAATATGGAAACAGCAACTAGCGAACTAGCTGACTGTAAATTTTTAGCAGACTAAAAATTTCTTCTAGAGTTTAGAGATTTAATTTAATTTAATATATATAGTACGAAATAAAAAATATCTTTAAAAAATAAATTTGTAAATGTATATGTGATTATAATTATTTGTGAATATACTTATAAAATTTCTTATTATTATTTAGCTGAAATGTATGTTTTCAATGTAAAATTACCAATGACATATTTATTACTTGTAATTGTAAATTTGGCTTAAGTGTAAGCATGGCCCTGTGTAATAGTTCTGTATTCTGTAATTCTGTTTTGTTATTTTGGTTAGGTTTATATTAATTTTTTTCTTTATCTAATTTATATTATATATATATTTTATTAATTAAATTTAATTGAAATTTAAATTCAAAATGTCTTATATCTCTGTTATATTATTTTAGTAAAAAATTAATTTCCATTTAGAAATTTATAAATGCTAAGCTTATGTATTTATTATTTATTAAGATATAAGTGATAAGTAAAAAATGTCAGGAAACAGTTCTACAGATGCAATTATTATTAATGATGAACAGTACCAAGGTTTGTATATATTTTATAATTGATATACTTAAAGAACAGTAATTATAATTATTTCATAAAGTTAATTTAATACATAATAATATATATATATGTATTTACTTATAATTTATAAAATAATTTTAATTATTAATAATTTATTTTTATTTTACTAATATTTATAATAAATAAATAATTTTTATAATTTATTAGTATTTGTGTTGAAAAAGCTTTGCATTTGAATGCATTAACATCTATTAGATTTTGCATTGAAGATACAACAAATGCTCAATTTTTAATGAAAAATTATTTTTATATAAAATCATGTAAAAGTTTAATAATATTTCTTATAATTTAATTAACAAATTGTAATATCTATTAATGTTAAAATAAATTGAAATGTGACTTTTTTCAAACAAATGTAGTTACTCTATAATGAATATTTTTAAGGATGTAGCAACATTTTTTTGTAAAAAATAAATAAAATACTTTTGCTTTATGTAAATATTATTTAATTATATGTAAATTAAAATATCACAATTCTATAAAACTCTTTATCAAAAATTAGTTTACATTAGTTACATATACATAGAAATATATATAAATACTTATACACACCTTTAATGATTATTGTTATTATAGTATATATTTTATATTATTCAATTCAAGCAAACTCAAGATAAAGCATTGATTCTTTTGTAAGAAATTTAAACGTTTCAAAAAAATATTTATATTGTTAAGATGCATAGTTTTGTAAAGTTAAAATGCATGACAAAATTCATGTACAGCAAATTTATAATATTAATTATGCATTGTAATTTGTATAAGTAGAGTATGAGCATCATTCTTAATCACTATTTTAAAGTAACAATTTGTAAGTCGTTGAAATTAATGAAAAGTGATAATTCAAATGCAAACTAATACAAACATTCCCCCAAATGTTAATGATTTCGTTTATCTTTTATATGTATAATTTGTTATTAGAATTGTCTATAAATATTATATTAATGTTTGCAATTGTTACTATTTATATAGTTGATTAAAAATACTTTTCATGGGTTTAATTCTATTATGAAATTTATCTTTTTAATATAATTATATTCTACATTGAATATTATACACCTAAAGTTGTTTTTTGTTTTTAATATATGTTTTTTTAAGATTGGATCTAATGAATTAATGTAATATATGTGTAGGATAATTGTAATATATAACTTATTTGTATATTGACTAAGATTTTAATTTAAATATTCTTAAAATATCATGGTTATACATTTACATTTACTTAATTACAATACGTATTATTCGATATATATATTGAAACTACCATTATTCATAAATATTAAACAATTACATATAATAGTTTTGATCGAGAAAATCATATCTTGTTATATCAAATACATAAAAAATGTATAACCACTTACACAATATATTATATTTTATACATTGGTATACATGACAGTTTCAACAATTTTCCTCAGAGCACATTTCGTTTCATAATATATTTAAAAATATAATCCTATCAAATACGTTCATAGGGTCATGCAAGACAAAATATGAACGAATGTAATTTGATAACCAAGTCAATTAAAGGTATAAGAAGATAATATTATGTATCATAAGATTTACTTTATTTTTCAACTATTAATAATGGCGACAAAGCGCGTTATCTTATAATGGCTATCCCAAGCTAAATAATAAAATCGTCCATTTTCAAAACCTTGTAACTTTATTAAATTTGAATGAAATGTCACAAAATTATTTTACCTAGATGTGTTAATCTAACTTACAGGTACTTTCGATCGATTTTCTTTTCATATTTTTTCAACTTTCCCTCACTTTTTCAATCACACTTTTGTAAATGTAAAATCTTCTAAAAAGACTTCTTGAAGCTTGTTCATTTCTAGTGCATATAAAAAAGAAAGAAACCTAACAAGATAAGTATTTACTAAATTATGCTGTTTGAAATTTTGACGCAAATTCATTTTTCCTACTTTATAGTGTTAACTAATCTGAACACCGTGGATGTTGTTAGTCCAATGTTACCCATAATCAGATCTTAAAAAGGTCCGTTATTTAAGGATGATTATGTAAAAACGTGTATTTCCTATCCTTTGTTGCGTTACTGCTTGCAAGCGTTTTGACAAATGGCTTTAGTATGGAATCTTGTAAGATACTTTCCAAATATTTATCAACCTGACTTATAAATATGACAAAATAATCTCTTTTAAATCCCGCATAATTCTCCGTTCTTTTAGATCCCAGACATGTGCGATGGGATTTAAATTGGGACTATAAGCTGAGAAGAACGGAGTCATGATATTTAAAGTACGATACAAATTCGGCCTTTTTCGAAATCCCACGATTTGCAAAATTTAACTAACAACATCTATATGATATACATTAAGTGAAGCTAATGTTGGCGATTCACAAAATAATGGCATTTATTAAACGTAAAATGATAAGTAAGGAAACATTGTAAAATTCGCGTCAAATTACAAACACACATAACTTCGTCAATACAAAAATGTAATGAATTATTTTATAAACAGAAATTAATTATATAATAAAATTAACTGTATTGATCAGAAGGAATGTTCGTTTTTTTTTTTTATTTTTTTTTTGTTTTATTATTTCGAAGCGGAAATAAATATAAGACAAAACTAAGCGTAAAATCAATCGCGACATATGTTGTTTTATATGCTAATTTTCCCAATATTAACGAATGGGTTACAATATTTTATATTGATTGTCCCAAAACGCACAACTTCTAAACAGCTTCGTATCTAACGAAATTTACTGACACAATATTTTATTAATTATAAATATAGCACAACTTACTCAAACTTTAAATTAAAATAACAAACGTTTTCCTATTTCTTTGGAAACAGTTACCGAAGACGATGAAATTGCTGCCATCGATTATGAATTGCAGCAAATCGAAGTGGAGCTTCAAAAACTAAAAGACCGAAAACAAATCCTTGAACAGCGTAAAGAGAAACTAAAAGACAACGCGCTATTAAAGAAAAGTCTTTCAGTTTCAAAAAAGAACTGGGATACCGAAACGTTTTCCTGGTCTAAAAAGCTGAAGCAAGCGTTAACCGATGTTTTCAAAATAAAACGTCTCCGCGAATTGCAACTTGCCACGATGAACGCGGTCATGTCTGGAGAAGATGTGATCTTGATAATGCCTACCGGCGGAGGGAAGAGTTTGTGTTATCAATTGCCAGCGATGATCAGTAAAGGCATTACCGTCGTAATCTCGCCGTTGTTGTCGTTAATGGAAGACCAATTGCACAATCTGCAGAAATTGAATGTAACTGCAAAAATGCTGTCGTCGAAAGCCGACAAGGACACCGTGAAGTTTATCATGAATTCGATGGTAGATCCGAAAACTACCCTCCACTTGATATACATTACGCCCGAATATATGGCTAAATCGAAAAGGTTTATGAGCAAATTGCAGAAATGCTTTGAAATCGGACAGCTGGATCGTTTTGCGATAGACGAAGTACATTGTTGCAGTCAGTGGGGTCATGACTTTCGGCCAGATTACAAATTTTTAGGAATATTAAAATCTATGTTTCCCGGGGTGCCCATTCTAGGATTGACAGCGACAGCGCCGGCTAAAATTATTGTAGATGTGCAAAAAATGCTGGATATTCAAGGATGCCTTGTACTCAGAGCATCGTTCAACAGACCTAACTTATTTTATGAAGTTCGCAAAAAGCCTGCCGATAAAGAAGAATGCCTTACAACTATAGAGCATTTATTAAAAAAGAAGTTTGAAGGCAAGTCTGGGATTATTTATACTACCACTATCAAGGATGCGGAACAGCTCACTACGGATTTAAGAACTCGCAATCTTAAAGTACTTATATATGTATACTTATCATTCAGTTTGTTCAATTTCATGTATATAATTATGATTTCATTTATGTTTATTGAATATATTATTTTTGTTTGGAGTAATTATATACAATCATTAGATATGCAAACATTCGTATAACAAAGTGAAGTCTTATCAATCCTAATTCTAATAAATCTAATAGACTTGCTTATGTTGTTATATAAGCAAAATTTGTTTGTACGTTATTTAATACAAAATATATTTTATATTTATTTAAACATAGAATTTAAATACATGATAATGTTAACTTAATTGTATATCATTCTGTCCATGAAGTGTGCTCACTTTGTTTTACATTGCGTATAAAAACTGATTACGCTATATATGTCAATGTTTGCGATTTCTGAAGAAATTACAATGTTTATCATTGCATTTGTTACCTAGGTTGGATGTTATCATGCAATGCTAGAACCGGAATTCCGCTCGAACGTCTACTCCAAATGGATGTCAGGTTATTATCAAGCAGTGGTGGCAACAATTGCATTTGGTTTAGGAATAGATAAGCCTGATGTTCGTTTTGTTATCCACCATTGTTTGTCAAAGTCAATGGAAAATTTTTACCAAGAAAGTGGTCGTTCTGGCAGAGATGGACAAAAATCAACGTGCATCGTCTTATTTCGATTAGCAGATGTTTTTAAACTCAGCACTATGGTATTTCAGGACAAAGTGGGTCTGCAAAACCTATACAAAATGCTAGGTTACTGTTTAGATCAAACATCCTGTCGGCGGACTTTAATAGCGAGTCATTTTGAAGAATCTTGGACAAAGGAAGATTGTGTTCAGATGTGTGACCATTGTAAGAAATTAAAAGAAGTCACAGAGACGGATATAGTCAAACATTGCAAACATTTGTATCAAATACTGACAAATGCTGTGCAGAACGACGTTCGGTTAACATCACTCAAGTTAATTGACGCCTGGTTTGGAAAAGGGCCGGTGAATTTACGGGTCGCCAGTGTTCCCACTCCGAAATTTAGTCGCGACACCGGAGAGGCGATCTTCGGATATTTATTAATGAATGGCTATATGCAGGAAGATTTTCATTTTTCAGCATACTCAACTATTTCATATATCAAGAGAGGGCCCAAGGCTGGTTTAGCTTTAGGAAACGATCATAAAATACCGTTTCGATACGATTTACGTTAATGACTGTTCAATTAGAACAATTAATGGTATTTAAATGTCTATTTATTGCTATGATTTTTAGCACTCTTTTGTACAATTTTATTTAAAATATCAACAACGTTTAAGGTATAAAATAATAATTATTTGTTCGTAACAAAAACTGAATAGTTAGTTAAGATTTTGAATTGTGAATAAAGGTTAATGTGTACATCAAGACGAATATATATTCGCCAGACATGTATTGACTTATAACGTACACTTGAACATTGTACCCAACGCAACTTAATTAGATCAATCCTCGATTTGAAGCGTGATTTGTAAAATGCGTTTTACACGATAATGTAATATTTTCTGTAATAAAATCAAATCCAAAACATGATTGTGTAATTATTTTGCCCTGAATTCGAGTGTAATTAAAAGTATTAAATAAAGATTATAATTCAAAGTTAACAAAAAATCAATAAAAATAAGTTGAAATAGTATCGCGAGTTGTAGATATTTTTACTTGAATTAATTAAAAGAAACGATGGGCCAAGGTCGTTGATTGTTAAACGGCCCCATCTAGTAACAAAGATTAGGATATGAGCACGCGGAAGACAGGATCAATAGAATAAGCGCGTCGAACGTGAGCGGTAAAACGTCGGTGGCTCGGGTAGTAGGCCAGCAGACTTCACGATCGGATGGAATATTGATCCTAGATAAGAGGCATTTACGTGAGGACGGTCGGTAAACGCGACTCGCCATTGCGAGTGTAATTCAAGCAAAAGAACACATATGTGATTTGAATTAGCGATCGCATATGGAAATTTCTGATAATGCGTCTCGATGCCGCAAATTCAGTAAGTTTTATCAGTAATGATTTACTGTTCGTTGCTTTCGAGTTATCAAGAAAACATTAATAAATATTTCTACACTACACTTAGTTGAATTACACAAAGGGAAGCTCATAATTATGTTTGCTATAAAATCCGTCCACTGATTCTACGTTAATTCAATTAAGCACTAATTGTTTAAACTATCATAACATTACCCGCGTAATTTTTAATTATTTTATTTAAACGATGTTTATATCTGTCAAATGTTAACAATTCTACGTTTCGGTGCATAAATCATTCATATGACGCATGCATTTGCTTTGCATACATATGTCAAAATTAATTATAATGATATAAGAAAAGAGTTTAGTTAGTAATTTCCGTATTCGTTGCAATTAATGTGTCATTAAAAATATTGCATTTTAATATCTTTCAGGAAATTAAATGATTTCGTTGCGCCAACTGTGTTGTGATCTTAACCGGGAACACTATGGTCGTGGTTATAACGTTGCAACAAAAATACTTTGCAAATATTATATATTTAATCGCGAAGTACAATAAAAGAAAAGTATCGAAGTAAACATTGTAACGTGTCGTTCGTTCAAGAAGTACCCAAACATGCCGCTGCCAAGTATCTTAAGAAAAGCAAGTAGCTATATATTGGGAGATAATGGACCTGATACACGAGAAATGATGTATCAAGACGGAGAAGTGCTTTTTTGCAAAAACAATGTTTGCGTTCATCCACCGACATTGGTTCGTCAACATTGCGATGTGGTGCATCATCCAGGTTATATGACCATTACCTGTAAAGTTAATAAGGTACTACATTCTGAATGCGTTTTATATTTCAGTTGCAGTCAATAGTTTATTTATTTTAAATTGAAATGGGGCTTACTGTATCAAATCGACAACAAATTACATACAAGCTTTTTTAATTTATTAAAATAATTTTTTCATTAAAAAACAGTAACATTAATACGACATACGTATTTTGTACGGTATATAATACAATACCTATTTATACTCAAAATTAAATATTAGATTAAGTATTATCAAGTAATGTTTGAGAAACTTTCAGAAAATAAGATATATTATGAAATATGTCATATAAATTTGAATTCAGTGTTAATGGAGTGAATACATTTTATTTTCATATATTTTAAAAATTTAATGTTTATATATGAATAAAAAATATTAATTTTATTATTTAATTATATAAGATTATAATTAATATTTATTAATCATGATCATATAATAAATGAATTTATTTCTTATTCAAACTTTAATTTTGTTTTTTATTAAATTAATAACGCAAACATTGATTGTAATATTTATAATTAAGGGACTATATTTATAACGACAAATTATTTTGAGTAGGTCACAGACACACCCACGTTGCATCTCAGTTGGATTCCAAATAGTACTTTAAGAAAACATCCGGCGACATTAGAAAATGTTATTCTTCGAAAAATTAAAGGAAGTTCAAAGGATGGTGAAAATGCTAATTTAAAAAATAGCGAAGATGAAAAAAGAATAGACGTTTGTCTAGAAGTGAAGGAACCTATAAGTTGCGGGGATTGCGAACGTATTTGCTCAGGCGGATTTTTACGAAGTAGGGTTTTATTTCGTGAAGAACATAACAATTCTAGTCAAAATGGTGATACAATGGCTGATACAAATGACATTATCAAAGTTAATGGCAATTCAGTTGAGGAGGATAAAATTCATAATATAGAAATAAAGAATTTAAAATCGGAATCTTTAGATTCTAGAACGGAAGAAAAGAGAAAAAATATTGATGCAAATGATTATGATAGACGCAGTTTGGATGACGATGTTAAAAGTACATACGATGATGTTAGTCTTCAAAGTCGTAGCATGTCATTGACATCAAGTTGCAGCTTATCTGTCACTGGTGATTAGTTTATTATATGTTTTAATTAAATAATTACAACCAATTATTTATATATGCGCTATATGTATTATATATTATTATTAATACAGCCAGTGAAGAAATTCCAACGTGGATGAGATCTCCAGAACTCCTAGCACTTCAACACAATTTGACTTTTCCTGAAAGTGCAACTGCTTCACCTGTAACTTTTCGGCGTTCTCACCATTGCAGACGCTTTTCGGCTGATCTGGGACAAATGAGATCATTGCGCCTATTTTTTGCTGATACTGCATGCACTTCCGGTCAACTCGTAGTGGCCAGTAGGGAAAGTCAGTATAAAATATTACATTTTCACCATGGAGGTTTAGATAGATTAGCCAAAACTCTTCATCAATGGCACCAATTACTTAACCCTAGTTTAGATCCAGAATCTGAAGAAGCTTTACCTTATAGGTAAATAATTTTTATTTAATTATGTAATTAAGCAATATTAACATTGAATATATTGCTCTGTGTGATCTAATCAACTTTGTTACACTACTGTAATTTTAATAATCTAATTATTACTGTTATATTGATTTTAAATTTATCATAATTAAATAATTAAAATATCATTGTGTTGTAGGCATTTTATGGTATGTCGACCGGAAGTAAGTCGAGATGAACTTCATCCAGAAGAAGGCCAAGTTCCAATGATAACTTCGCTAATTTGGAAAGATTTGTTGAATGAAAGAGGTCAAGTTGAAGATGATTTAACTTTACGAAAAGGAGTATTTTTTGGTGGCCTGGAACCGGCTCTAAGAAAAATTGTATGGCCTTTCTTGCTTCATTGTTATTCTTATCAGAGCACGTATGATGATCGTGAGCAAATAAGTGCTATTAGACGACAAGAATACGAAGAAATTGAATGTCTGAGAAAAGGCATGGGTTCTGAAGATTCAGAACGCTTTTGGAGAAACGTTGTTTGCATTGTCGAAAAAGATGTAATTAGAACGGATAGAGCAAATCCGTATTATGCTGGAGAAAATAATCCTAATATTGAAATAATGAAGTAAGTCAGAATTTATTAGTAAATTAATAATTAATTATAATATTTTTGTACTTTTAAGACCTATTTTTTATTTTGTATTTAAGTTAAATATTTCGATTTATCTTTTATAATATAATTAAAGATAAATAAATAAATATATAATTAAAGATTATTAAAAATGAATGTATATCTTTATAGAAATATATTACTGAATTACGCCGTCTTTAATCCAAAATTGGGGTACACCCAAGGCATGTCTGATTTGCTAGCCCCTTTATTAGCGGAATTAAATGATGAGCATGAAACATTTTGGTGTTTTACGGGCCTAATGCAAAGATCTGTTGCGGTGTGCACACCAACGGATATCGACATGGATCGGAATTTATGTTATTTAAGAGAATTATTGAGAATTATGGTTCCAGATTTCTATGAGCATTTAGAAAAACATGAAGATGCTTTAGAATTATTGTTTTGTCATCGATGGATATTATTGTTAGTATTTATCAATTACATTAATATAAATATTATACCAATATGTTTATGAAATTAGTATTTAAATAGTTTATTAATTGTGCAATGATTATAGATGCTTAAAACGTGAATTTCCAACTGAAATGGCTCTACAAATGTGGGAAGCATGCTGGGTAAACTATTTGACGGATCACTTCCACTTATTTCTTTGTCTTGCAATCATGTGTGTTTATGCTGATGATGTGATTGCTCAAGATCTTCGAACTGATGAAATGCTACTACATTTTAGTTCTTTGGCAATGTACATGGATGGAAATGTAATTATACGTAAAGCACGCGGTTTACTACACAATTTTCGTCAACTGGATAGACTACCATGTACGTTATCGGGTTTGTGTCGTCAATGTGGTCCAGGAATGTGGGATAGTAGTCATGATCCCGTAATCGAGTGCATAGGCCATGATGAAGAAGAATATTTAGATAAATGCCCATATATTGATCATTACGACTAAAGGCCTAATTATATCAACAGCCTTTGCTTATTATAACTGAAAGAAAACAATTGATATGTATATATATATATATATTTGAATAAATATAAATATATGTATAGTTATATATATTAAAGATGAACAAAATATAGATTACCAAAGTTTGTAAAAATATCTATTTTTCAAATAAATATTGGTGTCGTTGGTATTGTCTTAATTCGTAAAACCGTTAAATGTATATTAAGGGAATCGTGAAATGGGTGTGTTCAAATTAATCGTGATTTCCATTATTAAAAAAGGCATATAAAACCAATTAACATTTCCTGGAATTTAGGAATATTATAATGAACATATTCAGTGAACAAATTCATATCGTGAACTAGTAAACATTTTTCGATTGATGAAGTGCGCATAGAACAAGTTACAGAGATAAAAAATTTTGTAGTACAAAATAAGACTGACGGAAATGCCGACAAAATAAATTACATTATAACACACGAAAATATATTTAAAAAGTAGCATCATTTAGACAATCACGTCAGTGAATTTTTAGAGACTATTTGTCTCTAGAAAACTTGTTAGTTGTGCTCTAAAGTGAAATTACAACGATCTCAATGATTTTATATCAATTTAATTTGTTATAAAGTATAGTGCTTCTGAAAATACTGATATTAGTGGCATTTAACCGTACTGAACATCTCATTGCTTTTCATAATTTAACGTTGAACCTTAAATCAACGTAAATTAATATGATTGTTTCATATAAGAATAAATTATAAATGTATTCAATTTTAGCAGATTTTAGTACGAATGATTTATACAATTTATGTTATATACAATATTTTAATAAAAGTGCCAATTTTAAATTAAAGTAAAATTGTATAACATAATTTTAGAACACTATCTCGTACAATTAGAAAAAATAAAATCAAAATTATACTGACGTGATTACCGTCAAATATATATATAATTAGTAAGAAGCTTTGTCAATTTTAATGTAAAGTAAATGTAGCTATTTCATTGTATTTAAATTATATTTGAATCAAAAGTGATATTTAAACTATAGATAAGACATTTTATACATGTAGCTTTTTTAATTAATCTATTTTTTAATCCTCATGAACATATACAAATTATATATATTTATATTCTATCTATATATTTCTAGTTTCTAAATAAAAGAAGTAAGAGGTCTTACAATTGCTACTAAGATAATATGTTTATACTTGCTCAATGTAGAGACACAACGATTTTAAATAAAGAATCAGCTTAAATATTTTCAAGGTTTTATTTAATTAAATATGTTAATGAGGGTTAATAAAAGTAGTTGAGCACTGTTATATAAATATGATTGGATCTTGTATAACTAATAAATTACATAATCACTTTCGATTCAAAATTATTTGTAGAAAAATTATAAATCGCAAACTTATCAGTGCACGGTGAAAATGAATCCTCAATTATGCATATAAACATTTTATAATGTTCATCTTATAAACTTATATAAAATCACTTTCCTGGTAGAATAATCTTTACAATATTCTATATTTATAATAATTGCTTAAAATATAATTAATTTTTAATATTATATAATAATGAATATATATGATGATTTTTTAACCTCAGATAATGAAATATTTCAAAAAGAAATACCGAATTAAGTAAAAAGTAATCATTAATTAACTGGTAGAATGTAATTTTATTTGATATATTTTGTTATCATTAGTTAAAAATATCATCCTGTGTGTGCATATTTTTTATTTTCAATGTATATTTACGAAGTGTATTTAAAACTTACAATCAAATCACTAAAGTTAAGATATTTGGTTAAAGATTGAAAGATTTGAATACATTTACAAAAATGACAATTAAATTTACTAATTAGAATTTTTTGTTATAATTATGGTAAAATGTTGGATGTGTAATTTTGCACTAAAATTTACATTTATTTTAACTGCACATTCATAGCTTTTATGTCATAGTTCAGCATAATGGAACATATAACATTTAAAAAGCTCATATCTATAAGAAAGTCTGTAACAACATAAAGTAGAACATTTTTTCATAAATACAAATTATTTGTCGTTTCATTATCTATGAAAGTATTATAAGATCTATTGAAATTTTTACTAATTTTCGTGTTATATGTATCTCTAAATTGTAAAACACGAAGATCAAAATTAATCATTGGAAAAATACGAAATATATCATAAGACTGTGTGAGTGAATTATAATAATTGTGTATAAATTTGTGTTGTTATAAATATTGAAAAGATTTTATTAATGTTAATAATATTTTGCGCTTAAGTCAATTAATACGAAAAACTCGTTAGATCAAAATATAATATAAAAAAACATTAATCAATATCCAATTAATATTGTTTAATAGATACTCCTTCCTTAGTAATATAATCAGGGTATGTGTCTTATGTAAACATCAGATTTATATGTACACATACAATTATATTGTGTATGAAATGCGTATGTAAAACGTAATTTATTATTTGATGTGTTAACTATTTACTGGCATTAATACCATTTATTATACAATATTATAATTTTTATATTATTCATAATATATTTTACAAACAAATGATTGATTCTTTCATTTTGATAGCATATGAAATACTTTAATAATTTTAATATGAATGCACTTGGGTATATATAAATTTCAATTCATTTTCAGTAATAAAGTAAAAAATCATGTTATAATTTATACCTTGAAATAAAATTGAATAATTTATACTACGCGTTAAGAATATAATAAAACCATAAATTTAATATACTATGTTTAGTATTACAGTAAAATTATATACGTTATTTGTTTTATGAGCATGTATTGATTTTGGATGTATGTATACTTATTTACATACATAAAAATATATCTTTTTATTTTAAGTTTAAACTTATCTTTAGGTTAATACAATAC
>JABFQC010002341.1:0-16425 GCA_022817085.1 Psilanteris sp. ZL-2020
GTATATGAGAGTATGTGTTTATCGACCACGACAACCGCGATGTCATCAGCAATGCCAATAGTTTCGGCTCCAGATGGTAGTTTGAGCCTTAACACTGCGTCATACATGATGTTCCAAAGGAGCGGACCAAATACCGATCCCTGTGGAACTCCACATGTTACCTCGTAATACCTTGAGCCATTGTCCGTGTCGTACATCAAGAAGCGATCCTTGAAATAGTCCAAGATTATCGCTACCAAGTATGCCGTGGCTCCGAGCAGTAGTAATGCATCAAGAATACAACTCCATCGTGCTGAGTTAAAGGCATTCCTTATGTCCAAAGTTACGACAGCACAGTATCTTTTGGGTCTTCGTCTCCATCTTGAACCAGCGATCGCTGATGCTGCTATGTTCGTCACTCTCCGAATGGCATCTACCGTTGATCGGGATTTCCTGAAGCCAAATTGATTTTCTGATAGACTCCGCGTTTCTTCAATATAAGCCTCCAGTCTACCACAGATGATTCGTTCCAGGATCTTGTCTGTTGTGTCAAGCAAGCAAATTGGGCAATAAGATGATGGATTACCCAGGTTTCTCCCTCCCTTGGGAATAAGCACTAATTGTTGGCGTTTTCACAATCGAGGAAATGTTCCTGTTCGGAAGCATTGGTTGTAAACTTTTAGAAGGGCTTCTGGTTGTGCATCTACGGCTGTCTTCAAAGCAATGTTTGGTATTCCGTCAGGTCCTGGAGCACTTGCGTCTCGAACTCTCTTTCCAGCCTTCCGGAGTTCTTCCTCCTGGATCGGAGTAATCTCTTCGTCATCTGTAGGCTGTATCCTGGTATAGTTCAACTCCGGTTGACTAGGGAAAAGGGTTGTCACGATGTTCTGTACAAGCTGTGGGCATGTAGGGCCCAATTTTTCAGCCTAGCGGTCACAACCTTATACGGTTTCCCCCATGGATCCTTGTCAACTTCTTTACATAATTCAACCCAACAGCGTCGTTTGGAGGACTTGATGGCCTTTCCGAGCGCCAAGCGTTCTTGGTGGTATTCCTGTCGCATTGCATCATATTCCTGTCGTCCATGTACGCGCATGTACCTAGGCCGACTATGGATGCATCTCCTACGTTGTGCGGCGATGTCTCCGTTCCACCAATATACAGGTTGTTGACGGTCGCGTCCCGATGTTCTGGACATAGAGGCGTCACAGGCATTCCGAATGGCTTCCATGAGCTGTTCAGCCATGTCATTTGGTGGTCCATCCCTGATAGTTAGGTGTTCCAGTATGATACGGAATAGTTCTTTGTCGAACGAAATGGCATTCCATTTGCGTTTGCGGCTTAATAGCGTCTCGCGGGGCTTGTTGTTTTCGGCTATGGATATCAGGATTGCCTGATGATCGCTGTTTGTGTATGAATCAGACACAGTCCAAGTCACACGCTCGAAGCACGCGGTCGCTTACAAAGGTCAGATCTACAATGGAATTGGCATTTCCTCTGGTGAAGGTGGGTTTATCGCCAGAGTTAACCAAAACCAAGTTCAGTGGTTCGAGGTGGTCAAGTAGAATCTCCCCTCTTCTGTTTGTCCTTGAACTTCCCCATAGCATATTCCATGCGTTGAAATCGCCCGCGATAATAAGCGGCCGGTGTTCCCTTGCATCATCCCCCAATCGATACAACAAGGCTTCGAACTGATACAGTGGCTCGTTGGGCGGGGCGCACACGCTGTAAATGTATACGGGATCGATTGCATTTGGAGTTGTCCAGTTGTCCAGATAGCCGATTTACCAGAGGCGTCGGAATGCCAAGATGGGCTATCGATGTTTCTGTACTGTTCGCACAGCACAGCCACATCAACCCTCATCTCCCTCAGCGTCTGGTTCAGCAGGTCTTGGGCAGTGGTTCAAGTTCAGTTGCAGGATTCTCATTTTTTCCTCTTTTTGGCCATATCTCGCAGCGCTTTCTGGTACGCTGGACAGTTACGGCTGCCAGCATAATGACTGCTTCCAGTCTCACCATGGCAAAGTGAGCAGTGTGGTTTATTTTCACATACCTTGGCGGTATGTCCCGTTTCTCCGCATCGAATGCATGTGTCGGATCTATCCGTTCCTTCACATGAGTTGGCTAACTGGCCATACTCCCAGCATCTATAACACTTCGTGGGTTGATTTCTCTCACGTATACGAGCAACGACCCATCCAATTCGGACTTTTCCCACTTCTATTGCTTTTCTAGCCATGGCAACTGGTATGGAGACTACTGCTATTTTGGTACCTCTACGTCCTCCTCTCAGAGATTTAATCACACTCTCGTCTATTTCTGTGGTGCCACTCATGATACCAGCTAGAGCCGTGCAAATTTCGGTGCTGGTATTTAAGTCGTCGAGGTCCTTTAAAACAACGGTGGTTTTCTCCGCTAATGTGTGGGCCGACTCACCAAACTTCTTCGCTATTGTATCACGGTATTCTTCGATCCGGTGTTCAGCCGTTCTGTTAATCTCCAGTAGGAGGTCGCCGGCTGTTGTTTTCTGCACTTTCCTCACGTTGTTCCCCAATTCCCGCAGGGAGTCGTCTGTACGCATACTACGGAGAATATTCGCGTATGTCTGGCCGGCTTCCGCTCTCACCACCAGAGCGTCCGGTCTTGCGGGCCTTGGACGTGGACGGCTTTTCTTCTTCTGGACCTGGGTCCATCCAGTCCTCGATGGTTATCCAGTAGCCTCGGTTCGGATTTGGAAGAGGGTCGCCATCTTTGCAGTGTTGGCCTCTGCAAGTTTCTTCTCTTTGACCCGATTGGGTTGCTGTTTCTCCTTTACGGGGGACTCCGGCGGCTTCCTTTTTTTCGATAGGTCCGGTTTCGCCAGGGCGCTCCTTTGCCGTTTCTGTAGGCCTGGTGAAGTTTGTGTATATGAGAGTATGTGTAAGAATGCGTAAGTGTGTATGTATTTTCAATACCGAACTAGGCGTTTTTTTAGTTAACCAGTACTTTTCAATAAAGGAAACGTTGCGTACCAGTACTAAAAACGTTGTAAACCAGTGCTAGAAACGTTGCAAACCAGTACTAGGAATGTTGTAAACCAGTACTAGAAACGTTGTAAATCAGTACTGTCTTAATGGTCTTACCAGTACTGGGTCGATGTTATCACTCCAAAGCTGTTTGGACTATGGGACAATACAGGTTTACAATTGAGTACCAGTACTGGCAACTCTACCCGCACAGAACAGTTACGTTCAGGGAACGTCATTAAATATATCTTACATATTTATGCAATATGTATACAATATTTTCCTATATTTAATCAACATTTACAATAATCAAAAAATTAGTAAATATTTTAATATCAAAACAATTAATATATTTTTTTATATATTAAACTATTTATTTAATTATTTTGTCGATTACAGTTATCCGCAAAATGATACACTGAGAAAAATTTGATATTAACAATAAAATTGAATTATTATAAAAATGTTATGTATATTACACAAGTAAAGAAAATTGTAATGTCACATTGTAAAATTGTACATGACCCGCACAGAACAGTTACGTTCAGGGAACGTCACTGTAACGTTACAAAATTTAAGAAAACACGTTCTCGTAACGTCATAGTAACCTTAGTTACGTTCCCGACACAGTAATTAACTGATTACATTGACTACGTATATACGGCCTTCTATCAGTAAATTAAATAATATTTTTATAACACAAAGTGCAGCTTATTACTCTTCAAAATAACTAAACTTTCAAGTAGACGCGTTGGCCACGTGGATACGTCTTGAACACGTACGGTGAAGGTTATGCGTTCAATTCCCATCGGTCGTACAGATATTATTAAACATGATTACAATTTTTTTTATTTATATAAACATTTTTTTTTGTTATTATTAGTAACGTTCCTGGAACGTTACGTAACATTCCTGTAACTTCCGTAACATTCCTGTAATTTTTCAATCATAGCTGAATTGTAACGTTCCTGCAACCTTTTGTGACGTTCCACGAACGTAACATGTAACGTACCTGTTACCTTTCACCAACGAGTTTCAAGCGGACATTCGGAAGTACCAGTAACGTGTCGGGAACGTAACTAAGGTTACTGTGACGTTACGGGAACGTCTTTTCTTAAATTTTGTAACGTTACAGTGACGTTCCCTGAACGTAACTGTTCTGTGCGGGAATAGTCTTCTACAATGTCGCTTAACTTCTTGCACCGTATGTCGATACTGCCACTCCCACCACCTAATACGGTTGTTTTAGACGGCATTTTAATAGTATTGAATTATGCGCAATTACGACTGTTATAAACTTATATAAATTTAATTGTTGTTTAATATTTATAGTCTTCAAGGCGTAATAAAATATATTTTATTAATAAAGAATACAGAGATATCTGATGTGAATTGTCTGTCCTTTATTAATACAAAGTATTGTTACTTCGAGACGAAAAATCTAAAAAAAGTTGAAAAAAACTAAAAGCAACGTTGTTCTATCAATGTTATATTGTGATTTACCCAGATAGTATTGAATGCTCGATCATTTTATACTGGCATTTAATGTTCGATCATTAACGCAAGCATAATGCTAGCAAGTTGTTCGCATTAATAAAGCTTGCAGCCTCGTATATGCGATCAATACTCTGACACATTTTCAACGTTTATGTTGGCATTATGCGAGCATTATTGTTAGCATTATGTTAACATTAAGCTAGCTTTAAATTAGCATTAATGATAGCTTAATGCTGTATTAATGCATGCATAAGTTAAGCATGCATATTTATATTTTAATTTCTATTGACATTGCATTAAAATTGGAATTAATGCATAATGCAAGCATATAATATTAGCATAATGCAAGCATATAATGTTAGCATAATGCAACCCATGTAGAAAAAAATAAATGGCCCAGTACTAGGCCAGCACCAACAACCGTTGGGTGACCGTTCATTAAGACGGTCGTCCGACCGTTGGAGTGAAACGCCAAGGGACGCTGGCCCAATTATATCCCAATAGTTGCCCAGTATTATAAATTGATAAAAAAATAAATACAGCAAACTGTTATATATATGTCAATATTAATAATGGAATATTAGGAAAAGTAATTACACGTAATCATTAAAGTGTTTTGGTTCAATTTATTAATGTATTTTTAATATATTATTTAATTTAATTAACATTTAATAATGAATATAATTTATATTTAACAACAATATAATTTAATTTATTAGAAAAATCATCCCTTTTTTCGTTTCCAGTTGAATTAGTCATATTATGAAATCGCATCATGATATACATGTTGTGTAAATTCTAATAAACAATAATTTTAATCACAGAATCGAGTTAAATAATGTTTCAAGTTTCCTAATTTTCTAAACACCTAATAAGTAAAGTGAAGATAAAAAGTAATACATTGAAATCGTTTTTAATTCATGCTACAGTATCACACTATTGTACATCTTTTTATGTCCAAAAGTTATATTATTTTACAGTATATTACATTTGTTATAATTTCGGTTGTCCTAACATTGTCACAACGTTGTCACAGTACTGTCCCAATGGTTTTTGTAGAGAAGAAATTGATGGTCAAACTAACACTGGGCCAGTAATGGGGAAATTATTCATTTGCACTGGCCCAACGGTTATATGACAACAGTTGTTTTCTGTACTGGGCCAACATTGGGCCGATCATTTGAATTGGCAAATGATATATTTTTTTTATGGGAGAACCTTCGTTAGATCTATTTAAGGTATTAAATAAGGTATTAATAAGGAATGGTGCTGCATATTCGTTTTTGTTTCTTTCTTTGATACATTCAACCTACGTTGTTAAGGAAACTAACAAAATTGACAGTTTAGTCAATTTGATTTAAAATAAAACTTTAATAAGAAAAAAATAAGAAAAAAGTAAAAAAAAATATAAACCAAAAAATGGATTATTATCCATATTATATGGAATATATTAATATATTATGGAATTTTTTATATTAACAAATAATTGTATGGAAATAAATGTAAGTATATGTTACATTAAAATTCATAAAATAATACAATAATAAATATTAAATTATGTTTATTAAAAATATGTCGAAATTATAATATAATAAGCTATTTTTTATAAATATGAAAAGTCATATTAAAATTAAAATCAGATTAAATCGATCAAATGCTAAACATTCCGCATTTGATCTGATGTTGATCAAATTTGAGTTAAAACTCGATTAATTAATCATTTTTTTATAATTATGTATATCATTAATCAAAATATGATTAAAATTTAATCATGAATTTATTTTTATTGAGAACCTTAATCTTTGTAGATCATAAAGTAATTAAATTATGATCCCAGAAGTTCTCATAAAAGTGATGAGAACTTTTATGAGAACTCAATCAATTGATTAATTGATTTGGATAATTGTTTGTTAAAAAATGATCATAATTTTTTTACTCGGGTGCTGAAACTCGAATATTAGGTCCTTTTTAAGACCTATAAGACGTATTTAAGACCTACATGATTCGAGAACGTTTTCCAAATAGGCCCTACATAAATGCTCCTATTGGGAAAAAGGGAAATTTCGGCCGTTTTTAGGGGCTAATTAGGTCTTATTTTTGTCCAATTTCGATAACTTATAAGTAGGTAGGTCATAAGTATGGTGTAAATTTCACCACGGGTTTCCATACGCGCGAAATTTTGGTCGGCATCTTAATTACGAATCAACTTCGCGATGAATAATATTAAAAGTTAAGGATCACTCACAATGAATGCACACACTCTGATGGAGCGCTGAAGACACGCGTCTTCTGGCCGTTTGCGTTCATTGTGGAAGATCCTTTACTAACGAATGCCCGCGTGCGTTTCGGGAGTCGCCGGGGTCGCGATAACGATGAGTCCCGAATTTTTATCGGCACGAGATGGTATTTATCGGGAAAGGGGGGTGGAAGGGTGGCGCATCCGCGGTCGGTTTTTTACGTGCGGATCGGAACCGGCTGTTCCGAATTGAACCGGTGTTGGACCACTCGCGAGTGACAAAACGGTGCCGCGATCTTGAATTACGGTCGCGCATAAAGCGCGGCGATAACATCGGCATAACTTTATCGGCGTTGCGTATCGGGTCGAATAAATCCCGCGACGCTGCGGCCGTAAAAGATAACTCGGTGGTCTTTAAATTTCAACGCTATTGTTTGTTTCGTGATGTCGCCGTGACGCGCGCGTTTTGCATCGGTAAGTCGCGTTTAATCAAAGATAAAGATTCGGTTTTGTCGCAATCCCTTATCTGTTAATTGTCCCGGAATTCGGTTATCACTTTTGATACGATTTGATCGCTTACGATGAATAAATTAAGTTTAATGAAAGACTGGCGTAGAATTATTAAGAAAAAAACAAAAAAAAAAAAAAATAAATATGAAATAAAAAAGGTGCGCGGTACAAAAGGATGCCGGGATTTGAGCGACGCGAAAATTCTTAAAATAAACTTGACGGTATTTAACCATGCGCGAAATATTAATATTATAGAGGACAGAATGCCCGCGCTTCTCGGATGTAATTGGACATCCGCGCTGTGCAAAAATAATTAGTTGAGTACATTCGCGAGTCAATACGTGTGGACTGAATGCTGAACCGTCGTCGCAACAACTTTTGGGGCAAACGCGACTGTGATGTTTACGTAGCCCAAAAGACATTTCTTTAGAAAATCCGTCAAAATTCAGCTCTGGTTTTAGGAAAACGACGAAAATTTGTCAAAATGTGCATAGAAACGCGCGCTTTCATGCGGATATTTCAATTAAGAGTCCACGTTGTTTCTTTTTTTTCCTTTCATTTTTTTTGGAGATGCTTTTCCTTGTAATGTAAATAGATAAAGTGACGCAATACATACACTTGGGTAAAATTGTTCGAATTTTCTTTGGTTTCAGCGTTGGAGTTAAGAACATTTATATTGAAACGTGTAAAACTAAAAAGCGTGGTTTTTTTTAATCAGATATACCTTTTAAACTGAAATTTGTAACAGGACTTCTTGACTACTATTCAGGGTTGAAAATATTGTATAATTTATATATACGTATATGTGTTTCCAACAAATATATCTTGGATAACGATAAAGTAATACGATTACACGATATTTTGAAAATAACATATATATAATATACAAAAAATGGTAAAAGCATAAGCTTTACAATGTCAATTAAAATGAATGATAATAAACAAATACGAATCAACAGGAAGATGGAAATATGCGATTTACTAAGAGTTTATATGTTATGAAAATAAGTATGAATACATCGATATACAAATATCATATGAAACCATATTTAATTCGTATGCAACGAAATACTGTTTTTTAACGGTTAAATATATATGTTCAATAATAATGAAATTTTTTGTATTTTATAATACTCGGAGAAAATATATATATAACAAAGTTTCTATATGAAATTAGGATATACTTGAAAATTTTATAAATATTATTACGATATCGTATTCAAAAATGTTTACGTGAAAAACTGTCATTCTATAGTAATTTGTATAGTACTCAAGTATATCTTACTTTATTTTTTTCTATATTATTTTTCACTTTGATCACCTGAAAGCCTATGATCAAAAGGAAAAATAAAATCTGATCAATGATGATCACTAATGATAAACAATTTCAAAAATAGCCTCATAATTATATATTATTGAACTTTAATAGCAATAAATTATTAAATGTTGTTAAAAACATTTTCTGTCATAGTAATCGTGATTTATAGTATTACCGTAAAAATAAAATATATTCGCTAATAAGAATAAATGACGAATAAAGTGTATTATACGCATAATAAGTTATAAACAACTTTGACAATGTAATTATACTGTCACGAGATTGTAATATAATAAGTGTTAAATGAAAAAAATATTGTCTTAATGTGTCACATTAGAATTTTTTAACCAACTTGTATTATGTTACTAAAACAATCGCTTACCATTCTGCACAGGTGACGCAATCGATTTTTATCGTCAATGTATGACCAAACACGCTGTAAAATATGTAGTCAATTGCATGCCAATGTAATAGTAAACAATAAAAAACAATAAAATATTTGCTTTCTAAAGCAGAAGTCGCCGTTTACGAAGACGGTAGATTTAGATCGCGGATCCGAGTTTTGCCAACTTATTCTTGCCAGATGTTATCAATCGGCCATAGTTTGTCATAACAAACATGCAATTAGCATACTAATAACATATACATTTCAATCCAGTAAATGAACAGTTTTTATTTCAAATTTTAACCCGACTTTCCAACCATTTAAAAGCCTATGTATATTGAAGTTGTATATGCACAAAAGTCATACAATGCATAAAATATAATCAAACAATCTACAATCATTATCTAAACTCATCTACCGATTTACAAATAGCCAGCATTCATATTTTACTAGCTTTCATTTGCAGAACTCATTTACGAACTGAAATTAATGCTTCGACACAAATATTAAATGACTAACTGAAAAAACAATTTTTTAAAAATGCAATTAAAAGTTAAAAAAAAAAGAAAACAATATCCATCCGCTGCATAAATAATAAATTATTATCATGGCTACAGTACTTCATAAAGAATTAAAAATCGATTTCTTTCTGCGAAAAGTTTTTTATTACAGTTAGTCATAAAAGGATATGCTTTTATATGAAACTGTACCATCTCAGTTCAGCAAAACAAAATTTGCCCATGCGCGAATTCATCAACAACAAAATCGTCTAATTATAAAACAGACCGTAATTTCGGCTTTATTTGTACGAAAAGATTGTAATCACTTAAAACGATCGTACGAATGTACACTAAATACTATAAATTACGTTGCTAAGTGAAAAACAGTATACTCAGTCCGTATACAAATCAAAGTCACTAAACTATATATCTAAAAGCTCCATCTATGTAGTAAAACGTTGCTTTCAGACATTGCCTGCAACTTAGTACTGTTAAGCCGAGTTGATAATTACAGTTCGAACGTGTAATGCAATCATCTCGATAGATTATGAACTTCGTCATGGTCAAACTTATTAAACACGCGCGTAATCATAAACTTGATGCACGCTTGCCACAGGAAATCAGCAAATTTACTTCCTTATATGTCATACAATAACTTGGACAATAATATCGATTCTTATCAGTGTTCATTAGTTTATGCCAAGGGACTGTTGCAATATTATGGCTGACTGATTTGCACTTAAGACGCATGGAGTTGAATGTCACGCATCACGTCGAGTGTATCACATGCACGCAAATAGTCATAAAATGATTGTATCTAAAAATTTATGAGCAACAAAATGTTTTTGATCGTATCGAATTCGAGTTTTCTTTGACTTCATTGAACTGAAGTTGAAAAACTTCAAAAACATTGAAAAATAAGCAAAAAAATTTAATTGTACAAATTGCGATTAATAATTTGCAATACAAATTTTAAATAATGTAAGAATCTTAGTTTTTATTACTAAAGAAAATTGAATTCAGGTGTAAATCCTCGTTGAAAAAGTATTTGTTTACGTTGAATTTGTTTTTGTTTACATTAGATACCCTTGTGTGTACATCAAAAGTGTTATTGTTTACATCATTTTGTTATCATCTTTATACGACCTTGCGACTGTAATTTAGTAAACAAAATGATAGTTTACAAATTCGCGGGTCCAATTTTGTTTATTCGAAAATAAAAAAAATTAAATATGTTCCTTCATGCATCGGTTTTAGAAAATGGTGTTTTATAAAACATTGGAAATTGACTTGAGTAATAAATTATTATGCAAAAGGTGATGTGAAAATAAATTAATAAATAGATGTCGTGGAATCATTGGAATATGTCGTAAAATAAATACGTAAAAACAATACAACTTTATCTCCTCGTACAGCGACCTTTGTTCTTGAAAGAAGTAACAATATAAGGTGAAAGACTCAATTGATATTCATTATGTCATTTCGTGATTACGTATTCATAAGTGACTAAAAAGTGTAAATAAGTTTCTGTAAAACTATTTTAACCGTTCGGTATTCATTGACTTTGGATTTTTTATTATATTAAATAATGAATTATATTCCAATTTAATGTTAACAAAGTTTGTTATTTAGTATATTTATTCAATTGTAGCATATACATAAACATACATTTTTTTTGTTTATTATATAATCTATTAATTATATTCAGTTTTCTTACTATGCGAAGCAGAGTTGCCAAGTTTTCATACATCTGTCTTCGTCACTCTCATAGCGTTTCCATATGAAAACGTTTACATTTGCTATAACGCTGATACAAATATATACCTATAAATATAATTATATTATATTGTCATTTATTTATTCTTTACTTTTATTAAAGTCAACAAAATACCTTCTACCGTCGTTGTATGATAAAAATAATATTATAAAAGGAAAGTATATCCAATCCGTTAATATTGAATAATCTAAAAAGTTAAAAATAAACAGAGCCAGTTTTATTACTGCAAAATTAACTAATGTATTAATAAATATTTATGGTTTTGAATGGGAATATATAATACTACACATTTAATAGAGGTAATTTTACGTGCAATATTTTTTATTCAAACTTGTAGGTTGTTTACTGGCTTTTGCACATAATTAAAAACATTTTATTAATAATCAGTCGATATTGTTTAGTACAAAATACGCTTTTACTCATATACATATATATATATATATATATATATATATATATATATATTTATATATGTATTTTTAAATTTGCGATACAATTTTAACGTGTTACATATTTTATATTCAATTATTACGACAAATCTATACTTCATCTAATTAACATTTGTACCTATTTTGGTAACTGTCAATCGCATATCGCACGCTGATTTAATTTTATATTGAACATTGAAAAAGCTCTTGTAATCTTCGTTTCAATTATTCACAGCGGCAATTTGAAATGTGAAAATTGAAATAATATTGCATATCATTGCCTTATAGCATAGAAATTTATTATTTTCGTTTCAAATTTGAAATTTCACTACTTCTTCTTAATCGTGTGTTTTATTTTCAATTATATAAAAGTATGCTGAAACTTAAATAAATCATGTAGATATATATATATATATATATACAGAATGTGAATATAATTTTATAGATTTAATTTTGGCTTATCCAGTAAAAGTTCGTCTGAATTAAATTAATTTCGTTTTATATGTAAGTGATCCATTTATGTACTAAAATGAAGATTTTTTTTCAATTTGCTATACCTTTATAATATTCCACGATATAAATACTCATTTCATCAAACTGAACTTGATTACTTATTATTAATATATTTATTTATAGTAAATTTCGTCTTCTTTTATTATTCTGTTACTCAAATATATATATATATATATGTTTATATACTATTATTAGATTTGCACGTTACTTAAAAAGAACTGTATTAAAATAAAAACGAAATTCTAATAATTGAACTTGATTATATTACATCGAGTTATATATATGTATATATATAACACTATACAATTAAATTAGCATCCGTAATACGAAGAGCCTATATTTTTTCCAGGTTTAGTAATCAAGCGTAAAAATAAGAACAAGGTTATCTATATCCGCGCAATAATTTATAGGAGTGATTCGTTGTCCGAAAAAATGTGACTATTCTATGAATTAAAAAATGACAAATGGCCCGCAACACGTGTATGCCGACGTTAATAGGGGGTTGACGAAAAGCTTCATCTCGCGTTGATGCGGCGAACTATAGACGTCAGTGATCTAATTTCGTACACGCCCGTCACGAATCGAAACTTCGACGACTCATTCGTCACAGAAGCTATTTTTAATTTCAAATCACCGTGTACGTCATTTTGCCATCTCATAATTTTTCTACAACAAACCAATTTCAAACTGCGAAACACGAATAAAATCTATTGTCACGGAAGTCAGCCAATGCATTGTCATTTAGAAATCCACGTACTGCGAAATATTAAACAAATTAGAATATTCACAAATATTCTGGTCTTTTATATACAATATTATGCATGGTAATTATACCAATTTGATAGGAATAATTAATTTGTATTGAACATCTTGTAAGTATTGAATATAAATTTCGGAAACCTAAAAAAAATTATTCGACACTTTTCAAAAATTTCATTCATGAAATTAAAAAATTAAATTTAATTAAAAATCGTCGAACACGAAAGATATTTAATATTTATATAATTTAATTTTGTAATTCAATTAATGTAATTTTTTCACAATTTTTCACGAATTCCTTTCAAAGATCGTAACTAAAGTACGGCAATTTTTGCTGCAAAAAGGTTTGGCAATTTCGATTACACTTGCACAAATTTTTTATCCCACTTTCATCTCCTATCAAGTATATATATATGTATATATATATACTTTCACGTAAACGCAAATAATACATAATTGATCGATGACGCAGATACGTCAAATTATGATTGAAAAAAAATCTATTAACAAAAAATCAACAGAAATAACAAAAGATGTTATCTGAAGCGAAACTTGTTAAGGGACATGAAACTCCGAATCATGTGTATATATGCGTACAACTGTCGAAATTATCGGATTTCCTTTTCGTAAGTTTTTTAATTACTTTGCAGAGAAGCGATAATTACTTTGATCATTTTAAATTATTTACATGCTAGACCAACGGTCGGTGGGTATCATGTTAAATTATTTTCAGACACAAATCGAGAGTGTTAATGACACGGCAGTCGCAAGTATAAACGCAAACACTCGACAAATCGCACTGATAACGCGAGGAGATTAGATGCATTGTTCATTTTTCGTTATACTTATTCGCATTGGCTGGATAAATGTTTATATTACGCGCGTTCAACTTTGTCCATCGATTTCATTTACTGATTGAACTTTGCCGCAATTACACTGTAAAAATTCATATTATAAAAATATCTTATTTTAAGACAATTTTATTAAAAAAACAGCTTAGATACGCGGCATAAAATAACAATTGTGTGACAGAAGTGTTATATTCTTAAATAATACATAAAATTTGAGCAATTTTTACTAAAATAGCAGCAATTATATGTGCAATATATATACGTTATATGAAATATGTGCAATATTTACTAATTTTTACACGGAAAAAACATATATTTAACATTTTTACTATATAATATATCAAAAGTAGGATATATTTGAAAATCTTATAAAAATTACTATTTAAAATTTTATACATAAGTTGAATATAATATTGTGCGCATTCAAATTTTTAATACATTATATATTAATTTTTATAGTATTTTCAAGTATATCCTACTTTTGATATATTATATAGTAAATAGTTGGATATATGTTTTCTCCGTGTAAGTAGAATTTAAAATTAAAACACTGTCACACTTTTAATATTTGCTAGTAATTTTTAATACATTGTTTCTTTCTGTGTAGTATTTATGTCTTTTTTTTCACGAAAATATCTGGATTTAAGACATTTATTTTCTATTACAATTTTATATATGTAAAAAAAAATAAAATACTAGCAAAGATGATATAACATTTTGGAAATTTCTCATCAATTTTAGAATTGATCAAAACCATTCGAAAATGACTATTTTAATTATTTTCACCGTATTTTCATCTTTAATATAATTATAAATAAATAAATAAATAAAAACAATAACTCCGAACTTCGCTTGATACGTGAAATGTTAACATTGTCGGGATGCTGGTAATTTCTTAATGCTCCAGTGGCTGCATGAAAACGTATTAACTGGTTATGAATAACATGTAAATTCTTTTGACGTATGTCATTCTATATTCGTTACAGTTTATAATTATACTCTAGTATTATGCGATGCAACCAATGATTGATGTATTATTTATTGCTATTTCGGCGGGGTAAATTTCAACCTCCGGAATGCTTAAATTATTTCGCGTCTTGAAATAACTCTTTCCATTCATGCAAAAATGCTAAGAGCGCCGCGGGTTTCTCGGGAGAAACAATTTTTTACGAGTTTATTCATTTATTCCTCATCGAATTGCGTCGACGAACTTTTTCCTCGACTATACTTTTCCGCTGCTAATAAACACTTTGAATTATCTATTTGGCATGGAAACATTAATCCGTTAATTTCAATGAGCAACTTAGTTATTTTGCGATCAATAACACGTATAATTTAAGGAGATTTCGTTGCGACTTATTTATGAACAACGACGCGTGGCCAAACGCGACAATCGGTAACCTTTGCAGATCCTTAATTAAAACAGATCGAAATTTCGTCGTTCTTTTCCCATTACGGAACACTTATGGTTTTCGAACAAAGTCAATGAAATTGCAATGAGTTTGATCATCCAAAATCGACTAATCAAAAGCACTCATCGTTTGTTTTCCATTTAAAAAATCAGCATTATAAGTAAAATTGTCTTATTTTAAGACACTTTCGTATTAGAAGTATCTTGTTCTTAATGTCTAGATTTAAGACACTTTTTTAGTATCTCAATACTAATCGTAACAAATATGATACGTGTCTTACTTTAAGATTCGAGTTATTCAGTCTGAAACATCCGCCGTCTTAATATAAGATCCTTGCGCTTGTTATTAAGACTCGTTCGTCTGATTCAAGACACCGGCGTCTTAATTCACGACACTTTCACGTTACTCTTTTAGCGCGGCCGTTTGATTAGCTTGAAAGATCGTTTCTACGGTGTCTTAATTCGTACAGTCAGACGCGGGGCGCAAAGACGATTCGCCCGCGGCACTGTTACGAATGATTTGTTAAATTTATATATCGAAATGCCGTAATTGCAATACGCTCTCGGATTTAATGGATTAAACGAGCTGCGATACTAATTTGAGTGTTATCGACCGTGAGGTAATATTTCCCGCAGTCTGTAAAATAACGTAGGATTTGCGCAATAATTCATGCATAACTTTGCCCGGCTTTTAACTCTTGACATTGCGTTTCCAAATTTCAAACGTCCATTACCTCCGCTAAACGGAACGCGCCCTTGTAACTGAATTATTGATTTGTAGCGATCATTATCACACCGCGGCGGCTGCATTTCGCAGCGCGAGTAGTGCTTTATGCAGTTTATCATAGCGCACAATGCACTCGGATTATTTGATCTAATGCATTATGTTGAGCGTCGTAAGTGGCCACGCTTCATCGATCACCGTATCCGTTTATTTGCATCCCGACGTCGAATTAAGTTCCACGGCGGCGAAATCATTTCGACCGAGCCTAACCGAAAACTGGATCATCGTGTTTGCGACCTTCTTTGACGTTAATCCGTTTGTTTTTTGTTTCTTTTTTGTTTTTGTTTGTTTGTTTTTTTTTTTTTTTTTTTTTTTTTTTTGGACGCATCGAAATCTAACGTGGGTCAAAGAAGGTTGTCTGAAAATGAACACGTGGTTAAGTTTTTGAACGGACCTCGAGGTTTGGGGGTTTTGAGGGGATTAGTTTTGAATGGAAACAATGATAGCCGTGCTCTATAACACCACCTCTACC